>QGQJ01001523.1:0-20385 GCA_003206725.1 Blastomyces emzantsi
GTTTAGGGGGGAGGTTATGGTGACGGGTTGGACGACAGTGGTAGCTGTGGTGGAGGTGGAGGCGGTGGGGGGTGGTTTCGGACGGCCCGGTGTAGTGGAGAAATGGGCGATGCCGGCTCCATTGTTGCTGAGAAGCGGGAGGAGGTAGCTGTGTTGTATTCTTTGGCGGTAGACGGGTTGCGTGGTGTGTGCTGGCCGTGGAAGCATACGGGTGGAGCGGGATCCCGCTGGGAGGACGGTTATGGTGGCGCAAAGGCCACGGGATGAATTTGCTAGCATCGCATGGAAGAAAGATAAAACGGCAAAAGAGAGGAGTTGGTATTTGAACGAAAGAGAAGGCGGAATGATTTCTTATCCTTTTCGAGTTGATTATTACAATCGAGTCGTGATGAAACCGAAAGAAAAGATTGTGCTTAGTAATCTACCGCGGAGGTTGATGCCAAGTCCGACAATATCTATATCCAGTTTGATCGTCCCCGGCTCAAAAGGAATGAGCTCTCTCTCGCCTTGAAATATTACTGCAGAGCTTCGAACTACGGGAATATGGAAATTTTTCCTAAAACCCCGAAAATGAACGGAGTATTTCCTTTGAGATTTCATTTTACATCATAAAAGCTACCAGCAATTTGCAGAAGCCAAACGACCGACTTGTGGCTTCGGGGGTGGGGGATGGGGGATGGGAAATCGAACGAAAAAAATGACTAGATAACTAAACTTTGCTTACCCGCTGAGCCAGAAGAGATATTGCACGGGTTTGAGTAAGAGTCCAAGGAGAACTACTGAAGGAGAAAAAAGAAATGAGGGTAGAGACAATCGACGCGAGAGACAGAACAACATTAAGAAACCCAAAGAGTAAAAACCCAGTCGCCACACAAACCATCGCTGCCTGTTATTGTCTCCATTCCCAACTCTCTTCATTTCACAAATTTCTGGTGTATTACTGCCCTCGTATTCGCAGCCACCGCCCACCCAGCGGCAAGACATCATCAAGCCGCAGATACATCATCCACATACCTCAATGCTAACCGTTCCCATCAAGTCCAGACACAACCCAGTACGTTTGCCCACCCTGTTGAACATCCGAAAAAATTGCCATAAACTGCAGAGAAATTGGGGAAGGAAAGCGCGAGAAACGAGAGGAAAAATTGCATTACGATTCAGTTGGTTTAGATTTAAATTTTTCTGCTTTTTCATATCGTAAAAACAATGAAATGGGAAATGAAATGGAAAGGATGAGGGAGAAAATTGGAGGGCAGAAGCATCAGGCGAGGTACACATGTAAAATATTCAAAAAGTAGCCCCGAATCCGGAGGAAACTTTATGTCTTCTCTGACCTCTGAGCTTCGGGAGAAAATTCCTGATCGCTGGCATCAAGTATATCATATTCTTCATCAGTCAGGAAGTCGTCCTCAGTCGAGTTGTCATCAAGCGTGAGGCTCTCGACATCATCCGCCAGATCATGATTCTCATCAAGTTCGTTGGCTGCGGGAACTGTAGGAGAGACAGACTTTTCGATACTCGCTGAAGGGGACTCTGTCTCCAGTTTGGGGAATATCATTACACTCTCAGACTGAGACCCCCCCTGGGACACCTCAACATCTTCGGCTTCAGTGCGCGATTCGATATTTGGTTCTTCTGTTTCGACAGAGGGCTGTTTGTTATCTGTAGTGTGCCCTGGAAGAGTCTCCATAACCTCGACAGAGGCTCGGACGTCGACATCACACCATAGCTTGTGCCCAAAAGCAAGTCCATCAGGCGTTTTGAGGCGCCAGTATGAAATGGCTCGGCCCTCACGCTGTGGCGTCTTTAGTTCGATAGTAAAGTCAGCAGAGGTACCTGGGGGAACGCAGATCGTAAGTTCTTGCGTTTCCATCGCAAACACTAGGTTGCTGAGACTGGATGGATGGTTGGTATCGATGTTGAACATGCTATCGCCTCCGACAAAGCGAACGCTACATCCTTTTGGCCAGGAGGCAGGCCCAGGATTGTACAGGGTCCATGTTTGAGTAATGGTTTTGTTGGGAGCAAGACGAGACCCATCAGGAATGGTGTCCCGAACGAAGAGAGCGCGAAGTTCAGAAGGTGTAGAGCTTGGTTCTGTTCTGCTGGTCACAGCATCATCGTTAACGCTTGGCTGTGCAGTAGTGGAATCTGCCTCACTGGCGGCGTCAGTGTCTGCCTTCTCTGTCTGCACTTGAGTCGCAGCATTTGATTTCGAAGGTGCAACAGTCTCGGTTGAGGTTGATTTCGTGGCTGGTTGATCACCGAGAGTAACAGCACATTCCCCAAGGCTGCCGGTGTCATTGAAGGTAGTGACAGTGGCATTGCGAACAGGTGTCTTGAACTTGATCAAAGGATGTGTGCGGTTGTGGGTATTGTCAGGATGGGCTTCACAATTTCCACAGAAATCTGTGTCATGGCAAACGGCACACTTATAACGGACTCCTCTAATATAAACAAGCCTAGAAGTCACAGAGCAAAGAGGGCCATCACAGATGACGCCATAGTGAGTTTGGCGGTAATCGTGTGGTTCGGGAATCGGTGTATAGAGTGGAGCAAAGCGGTGGCCAGGGTGGAATTCGGGGGCACTCATGATACACTTTGAGCAATAATCCCAGTCCGGACAATTAAGACATTTGTGGCGGACGCCTTTAATAGACTACGTGGCATTAGCACCGTCAAATTCAACAATAAAGCAGTTTAGGGCGTAACAGCTCACCTTGTTGCATCCATCGCAGATTGCAGCGTGATAACGACCACGCCCAGGCTTGCAGGTCGACATGACAAGGCCCTTTGACTGGAACTCGCCATCTACAATAAGGGAGAAGGAATGTCCAGGATGGTGGCCATGTCTGTCCTCAAGAAGACAAGTGAAGCACAGGTCATAGTCTGGGCAATCCTGGCAGGTAACAAGTTCTTTCTCATTGAAGTCTTTGACACAACGTTAGCGAGCACGCCTGATAAATTACTGTGATCGAAAAAAGAATATTTCGCAACATACCTCTGAAGCATGCATTGCAGGTCCGCGCTGCAACCTTCATCTCGTCAATTTCCATAGAAGTGGTGTGTTTCCCAGCACTGTTGAGCTCCTCTTGAGAATCTGGCTCGGGGTTCTTTCGCGGGGCAATGGTCTCGGTGACGCTGTAATTGATTCTTCCGTCGTTGACGGTACGTTTGATTAACCAATGCCCTTCCCCTGGACAGAGGACACCTGCATCGATGCATTTCTGGCACAGATCATAATCTCCATCATCGCAGATACTGCAATGATAGTGGGCATCAGGCACGCGTTCGCCACAGTGATTGCAGTCGATGCAAATAGGCGACGACTGAATGAAATTGGAGCTAGTAGCGCACATATCTCCAGCCGTGGACACGGGATCTGATTGCACGAGGTCCGTATCTCGCTGGGGTTCTGCCTTGGGAGGTATCTGGTTGTCGACCCCGGCTGGGCTATCGTCTGGAACGCTCGGGAACATGGCAGGGTTTAAGGGAGGCGGTGGGGGAGCTGCAGAGGCAGGATAATCATTTTGGTTGACGAATCCATCGGTCGGGACACTAAGAACGGTTTCAAGGTAGCTGCATCGCTGCTGGGGTTGTTCTTGCTGGACATCCGTGCTCTGGGGAGGCACAGATAAGGGTTGATGGTCAGGTTCAGGCTCAGGCTCAGGCTCTGGAACCAAAGTGACCTTAATTCGAAGCTTCAGTTTAGCTTTAGCGGCACGATACAGTTGCTTGTATACGGAAACATTCTCGCTGTCAAGGACTACGTAGGAGCCAGCACTATCCGAGTAACGTTCGAGGGTGACGTTGGCATCATCAGGGATAGCTAGCAGTTGGCGAATCTAGAGGCGGTTGAGCCCTAACATTAGTCATAAATTCAATAACATGAAAATGTCGAGGTTTCTAGGAAACCAAGATACGTCGACGCATGTAACAATGACCAGAACCATTATCCTATCGAATGGGAAAAAAGGGGAAGGAGGGAAAGGGAAGAAATTGAATACCTTCTGTGGCAAGGAGGAGGCACCAAGCTCTCGCAAGGGAAGCTTGAAACGTCTCGAGTAACCCTCAAAGACGATTTTGATGGAGATTAAAGTCTCCGGGCCCACAGGAGCCGGCTGGGGAGGTTGGAACGGAGCAGCCATGATTTACGGCATATGGAGATGGATAAAGTTTTGTGGAGTTGTTGATGATGGGAGTTCAAAAAGCTGGGGAAAGCTGGGGAAAGCTCCAGATAGAGGTTATGTAGCTGGGGGAAGGGAGAGCCTTACCAAGCAAAGGCAACGGGTTGAACTAGATAAAAGGAAGAGAAACAACTAGCACAAATAACTTAGCAAGTGGGCAGGTGGAGGAGGCAAAGTCGACGAGGGCAAGGAAGCAAGGGAGAAGATAGAAGAGAGAGATGGCAGAGGAGAAGGAGAGGATGGAGGTTGGCGAGGTGAAGTGGATGAGGTGAGGTGAGGTGAGGTGAGGTGAGGTTGCGCGAGGAGACGAGGAGTTGAGGTGAGTTGCCCAGCAAAGCCCGGCAATTGGCTGCTTGGCGGCTGCCCCCGGGCAGTGGGCACTGGCTGCTGGAAGTCGCGGGCGGACGCTGCGGGACCGGTTGTATTTGGCACGTACTGGTATTATATTATTACGACGGGGTATTACATAGTACCCAGTCTCGCCTGCAATGTCGCTGCCTGTTGCCGCCCTAGAGCTTGTTGCGGCATGGTCACGGTTGACTCCGGCCAACCACGGTCGATTTGCCGCGCAGTTGCATGATATCATTTTGTGATCATACCATAGTACGTTCTGGACTGTATTATTTGACGACGCCCAGCCTGGCCAAACGGAATGTACCCACTACCCCATCTTTGGCGCTAGCTTGCACCCAGAGCTCCTGTACTCTGTACAGATCTGTACCTGCTACCACATAGCTCAAGCCTTGTCTCCGCCGGGGGAGCAGCCTGTGCATCCTCACCGCCTTGGATGATGCGGTGCGAGGTTCCTCACATGACGCTGACTTCTTTACATACAGCCTTGTTACGGTCACGTCACAAATAATACACTGCTCATAAGTTTCATTTTATGCTCGCTACAGGCAGACAGACATCAAACAAATAATGAATGGTATGAAATGAGCAAAGCTGGGCTCTTATCGAACTGCTCACTACCCGTACAACCAAGTTTCTAGACCTGTTTACATCATTCGGTCGGATCTCAAGCCCGTTCATTTGTTGTTGCGGCCAATATTTGTGTGGAATTATCACTACTTGACCGATTGATTCGCAGCGCGGGAATACTTAATCATCGGGATATTCCTCCCAGCTGAAGAAACTGGAGGCTTCAATGAGCAGGATTAGCCGATAATAAGATGAGAGGATGGGGGAACAGGACACAGTGTGAGAAGATTATGGGATGGGATATTGGTGTTGCCTTGAGCCAAAGAAACTCTGTTCGTCCGGGAATGAACAAAGTAAGATTCAATCGATTAACTTGGATCCATTATTAAAGAAGTGTGAGTACTTTATCACTCGGAAACTGATGAATCCTTTTCTCAAAATAATATTTCGAAAGGGTAATCCCATTCTCTGAGTGAATGTCAATGGCCGGGAACAGCTCCATGCATTTGGGGGAGGTTTTCGTCGTCCTGTGAATCTATATAGCTAGTAATGAAAACACAAAGGCTGACGGGTGGCAAGGTACCAGTCGTGCCAAAGCCTTGGAGGCAACAATGAACACGAAACCAGGGTAAGATCCCATCCATTCTTCATTTCCCCAGGTCAGGCGGCAGAGAAGGAGTAAAAAAGAGCCTAGAACGGCCACCACAGAACATACTTGATCATATATGGTCGTCCAGATACTACCGGCGACGGCATCTACCAGCGACGGTATAACGATTATGGCCTTAAAATCATAAAATCCTTCTTATCCCTTCCGCTGCCGCTACTTTCCTTCGTGTAAGAAAGGAATCACCCCGTAGAGCTTTACGACGCCTGCTCAAATACTCTATTTGATTCATTACATTACTGGAAGGGCCAGAGATTCGGTTTTCTGTATGCAACCTGAGTATCCAAATTTTTATTGATTTATAAATCCTGATAATTTATATATCTATAGCTGCATGCGAAGCAGCTGAGGTCTATCCGAGTTGTTGCTAGATTCTGGCGATTGATATCTAACAATGAGATATTGAAAATACCCACATCCTTCTTCGGGCTTGCAAGATATACCATGTTGCTTCCCCGCCTATAACATGTAACTTATGTGATCGATTGCATACACCCCTCTGATGGACATATGCTCATAAAAGGTAAACGTCCATTTTTCAACTTCAAGCATCTACTCCTCGATTCCGAGCTGCCCAAAAATATTCGGGTATCCCTGAGCTAAACATTCCCATACATTAAATAAAATCCCCATTACTGTTTGTTCAGGTTTGCATCAAGAAACATATTCCAATAGCCCTAGCAGCTGCTTTTGCAGCTTGCAGGAGGAGGTCAACCATTAACACTAGCACTCTTTGGCATCCCGATCCCAACAGCAGCGGTAGTTCCGGCATCGACAGGAAGCACAACTCCTGTGATCCATCTAGCATGAGGACCAGCAAGAAAAACTACTGCACCAGCAGCATCCCAACCGTTCCCCTCTGTACCAAGTAAACTTCTTCTCCGCCTAGCCTCTCTAGCCTCCTCAGTCATTCCTCCGCCATACATCATCGGTGTAAACAGCATCTATAAGAAAAACCGTTCAGTTAGCCAAAAATGCACAAAAGAAAATACTCAAAAGATACCCAATCATCCGATTCGAATGAAACATACCCCAGGACAGACACAATTAACCCTGATTCCATCCGCCGCATGATGCGCCGCCATTGCTCTCGTCATGTTAACCACGGCCCCTTTAGCCGTCGGATACAGCAAATGTGGTGTCCCGCCCTTCAACCCAGCCACACTTCCCATATTCACAATACTCCCCCTGACTTCCCCCCCCTCATTCGTCCGCATAGCTGGAATAGCAAACTTGCTCATCTGCACCATACTCGAAACATTAATCTCCAATCCCTTCGCCCACTCCGCCATATCAACCTCAACCGCCGTCCCCGCTGCACCCCCAATGCCGACATTATTCACCAGAATATCCAGCCGGCCAAACGCCTCGACGGCCAGCTTTACTGCAGCTTCACAGTCCGCCGCGGATGTGACGTCGGCTTTGAATGCGATGGCTCGTCCCCGATGCGGTTTCGAGGAGATCATTTCGACTGTCTTGGATGCCCAGTCTAGATTCAGGTCGAGGCATAGGACGTTGCAACCGTCGTTGGCGAGGAGGATGGAGATGGCGCGTCCGTTTCCGATACCGTCACCAAGGCAGCCGGCGCCAGTGACGATGGCCGTCTTGCCGGCTAGAGAGCGGGAAGGGGGATCTGAGGATATTATAGGATCCGTCATCGTTACGTCGAGGTACTTATGATAGAAATGCGGGCACGGAAAAGTTGAGAAGGGTAATGTGGAGAGCGGAAATGTGGAGAGTGGACGGGCGTGGTATTAACAGACTCCGCCCACGCCAGCATATGACTGCCGTACTTTAGACGATAAAATAATAGATATATTCTTAAGGGCCGCTGTTTCATATTTGATGTCTGTTTGAGCTTGTCTAAACTTCAAAAAATATTAATGGGAACGGACGTGTGCTCGGCAGTGGGCCGTTCAGGATGGCGGGGCAATTTCGGTATTCGGCATATCATAGCCGGCGTCGGAAGCCCTTTCCTACCCATTTTTGCACAGTTCTCGGTTCATTGAGCCTCAACTTCACAGCATTGGGGGCAGTCATAAAAACATCACCGGGAGGATCGCCCTCATTATCGTCATCCGACTTTGTATCGGGGACATCTTGCGCTGGTACTTGCTTTGGAGGAGCCCCACCTTCAGGTTTCGCTGCGAAAATCTCATTTCTAATATTGGGTTGTAAATTCGGAGCAAGAATTGGACAAGGGGAATTTACAGCTTTAGGCCTTCCAGCTCCGGTGTAGCTTGAGCTGCCATTGTGAATTGGTCGGAATATGTGTTAATTGATTGCGATGGGTGACGAAGCTGACGCTGAAGTCCTTGAGGTAATTGAAACCCTTGACTAAAGCCATTACAACCCCGATTCTTCGGATTCAACCTACCCTCTAATCACCCGCATCTCAATGACGGACCTTTCCAAATACACTGACCTCATGGGTTGTCCTTAAAAATGTCCTCCTGGAGAATATGGCTGTGGAGAAAATGCGGTTGGATGCAAAATAAAGGGGATAACTCAGCAGCCCAAGCCATAGCTGAGGAGGACGATTGATATTTTATGAACATATCAAAGGAGAAACAATTGCAGTAGAGTAAATATTATGGGCCTTTGGATATGTTGATATACAGAAGAAAAAATTGCGTACCCTCCACGTTTGAAGAAATACAACCCCTGAACAGCCATTCAAGACCACCCACCCCCAACTAGTGGCATCTCATCAATTAAAGTATGGAGATTCCATCCTTCCCATATCTCTTCCTCCGAGTCTCTAGCGGTGTACATATTTTACCTTCAAAGCGCTTGTTTCCTCATGAGCACTCTTAACTTCGGAGGATACATACTTGTTCTCAAAACACATAGTATGATGTCAATTTTAGTGGAATACTCCGTAAGCCATTGCACAACTATATAATAAAACGAGGCAGAAGCCACGTTTTCGCTTGTCAGATCCATGGTCTTACCCACGATATTGCCCAGGACGTGAATAAAGTATGGTATGAGCTGGTGGAATCGCTTCTTGCACCCGGCTAACCTGAACCCCGCTTATTAGTTGCTGCTCTCGGCGCTGGGTAAGGACACGCACTGTAGTGACGTTTCGAGATGGGGTGCTTATGATGATACCCCTGTTCCACACATCTGAATTTCCCAGGCTGGAGCTATCCATTGAGGGAGCGAGCTAAGTCAACCTGAGTTTTCTGAGCTATGAATTTCAAGAGATCTGGGGAAATGGGGAGTTCCTTGCATCATCCAAACAGACAAATTGATTGTCTCTTTTGTCTATCTTCTCTTCTTTTCATTTTCGTTTTGTTCCTCTTAGTTTTTTCACAGAATTTTGTCGTGAGCATGGTCGTGTAGAGGATGAATAGAATAGAGATAAGGGCGGAGGTTTGTTGTCTGTTACGCCCTATGCATGCCTCCATTGATCAAAAAAAAAAAAAAAGAAGAAGAAGAAGAAGAAGAAGAAGAAAAAAACAGAAGAACTTGGGCTGAAGCTTTGGCGAGTGGACCCTCTTGCTATTATCAGTCGGCTAGTTTTTTGATAGCAAGCCAAGTCTAAATTTGGGTACTATTTACGTTCCCGAAAGCTTAAAAAAGGTAAAAACCCAACTGACAACACATGTTGAGGGAGAACCAACTGATATGTTGCAATTAGCTTTCTAGATGGCGGAGAAGTGAGTTATTTGCAAAGTTACTTGTGTATATATAGAAAAAATTATCAAAGAAGTAAAAACCAATATTGTTCCGCTACGTAATTTGCTGGCATCGCCCGCGAGATTCTCCATAGTATCGGGAGCAGCCATAGAAGTAGAGAACATATAAATGCAAACTTCATTTGAATTTTATCTAACAAACGTCGAGACTGAATATCATATCAAATTGACAATCCCTGCCGCTATAATAAACGAGAATCCGCATCACCCCTGGAAATACGATGCCTAATACCCTCCGTCAAAAGATTGTTTTTGCTTGTTCCACTTAGATCTCCCCGGTACACAAAATTAGACTATACATTCCGATGATTTATCCTAGGGTGGTATTATCATTCCCATTGATGATGATGGGAAAGTTCAGGGTTCTCAGGTCTATGCGATCAGTTGGAATATCAGTGACAGGGTTTAATAGGGTTTGTTGATCGACGACGGTGTGTTGGTCAGGGGCGTCTTGTTGGGACTGGTGCAATAGCAGGGAGAACAAAATTATCAGTCTTCAACCTCCATGATATGTCGCCAACCTTTTTTATATCAATGAATGTAGGCTCTCTGCTAGTTGAAATTAATGCTTCCTTGTTGGGAACCGCAGTCACCCACGGCTGCTTAGTCGAGTTTCGAGCCGCGTATCTGACTAACTTTCTCGACTATGTTTCGGGGCGCTTCTTAGCCGTTGTAACTAGACTAGCAAAACTCGGGTACCTGAACGCTGGGGACGTTTATTGTTCTTCAAGGAGTTCTCCAATCGGGCTTCGGGGAAGGAGTATAAACGCCCAGCGGCTGGGGGAACGTTCGGTAATTAGTACAAGCTAGTGCTGGGTTGGGTTGCCCCATCCCGTCATGTTGAGCGGGTCAAAAAAGTTGAAGCTGAATCTTGCTCAACTCGGAAACTATATCACTCCATGCCCAAAAGTCAGATTTTGACCTAGTACGTAATGTATTTTAAAAGCGCGAGTATAGATGATTATTTTTCTATGCGGAGGCAACATACCTTCTGGGATATGTATGGGAGACAATCGTGAATATGGGGTACGAGGTTGAAAGGAGGCTCTGCTGCAAAGTGCTAAGTACCTAGGTTTCCTCCTAGGTAGAAGGAGCTGGAAATGAGCATTTAAGGGGAGGGGTTCCCGTATATCATACCTAGGTAGACAACCTCGCGCTCTTCTATTTGTCTAGCTCCACGACTCAGGTTGGCCCCACGGCTCTGCCCCTTCAGACGCACAACTCCATTCCCGCATTCCTGCTCGGTCCACATGATGGCCTGTCCAGTCCTTATCGCCCTCGCCGTTCTGCTCCTCCTTTATCCTCCTGACTATCGCCTTTCCAAGCTTTACCACGCCCCTATTCCTATGTTCCCATGACGCCTCTCTCAAAAATTCCCTTCGAAACGCCCGATCTCTCTGAAATCTCTGTCTACCATCGTGATCGCTGAGCACCATGCCGTCATAACAATTGGCTCGCTTGGCCTCCATACGGCGCCTATTGGCATTGATTTTCCGTTTCCATTTATTTACCTGCTCCCCCGTCGTCCTCGTAAGGGAGTATATGTCAGGGCGTCTATAGGTTCTACTAGAACCAGCTGCACGGCATAGATTGACGAGGTCCAGCGAATAAGGTAAGTAATTCCCCCCACCAGGAAGTTTTCGGAGGGTATTTATTTCGTCTGCCGTGTACATGTGTAGAGCCATTTCAATGGCTTCGCGGACGGAGAGGGTGAGAGAGTAGATGTCAAGTTTGGGGCCGATGACGCCAGAGGAGAAACGATCGAGGGCTTCCTGGTTGTGTGGGAACTGAAAGTTAGAACAGGCTGTGTCCTTTCCCTTTCCCTTCTCTTTGGTTTTTTCCCTCTTTTGTTTTTGTATGTTAGATAGATTATAGGATTTCTCTTAATTACCGGAGGCAAAAATTCCACTGTCCCTTCCATAGGATAGGCTTTCTTATAGGACCGAACATCATCGTTGGGGATGGCGTATGCCAGTCCTAGGTACATATTAACTGACCAGGTCACATTATATCTACAAAATACGAGGCTTTGTGCTTACCAAAATCACTAAGATAACAAGTTGGGTATAGCTCCTCACTATCCGGCGACGGCACTGCGCCTAATAGAACTGGAGGGCCGCCGTATTATCTTAGTTACGAGGAGTATTGAGCAAGAAAGGGGTTAGGAAAGGGTAAATTGGTATTGTGTCTCAATGCTAAACAGAGACGCGATGACTTACTGTTTCCCGGCTTTACATCCTTATGTATGATTTCCTCCCAATCAGGCCTTCGCTTGGGCCCATCATGGCCGTGTGCACAGTAAAGCAGAGCAGTCGCTATTTCATGGAATATATGCCATAGAAATGCTTCGGGCAATAGGAGCCTTTGTTGATCAGCAACTGTTAGCTCCCTGTGAATGTTTCTTGAGAAGAAAGGGAGACATATGTATCATAAATTGGGATAAAGTCGCGCCAACAAACGCGAGAGCTGACAAAACAACCCAAAAAAGAAATGGAAAGAAAAGAAAAAAATGAATGAAAGAGAAAAAGTGCCTACTTATATTCCATGTAATGGGTATAAAGGTTAGACAAAGATTCCCCTTCATAGTACTCATAAAGAATACGAAACGTACTACTATGAGAAATCAATTCAGGGGGCTGCGGATCGAGATCAATCCAATCATACACCTTGACAACATTTGGGCAACCGGTGGCATTAACCCTGCGTGTGAGATTTCCTTCAGAACAGTAATCCTTCCAGAATTTGTCATTTTCCGCGTCCTTGACGGCGAACGTGATGGGGTCCTGGGTGGTATATCGTTAGCCAGCCACTCCATAGCAATTCACCCATGGGCCCGGGTTGGGGAAGAGACCAGAGGGAAGACGACCGCGAAGGAAATGAAAAAGGGGCATCATCGAGATAGGACGACGACGGCAAACAGAAAAACCCTACCTTATGTCCAAACGGATACCACTCCCAGCACTGCACATATCCAAACCCGCCCTCTCCCAATTCCCCCATATAAATCCACTGATTCTCTTCACTTGCAGGCCCCTGATCTTTCCACCGCGAGTCACACCCAAACTCATCCTCTTCATATTCGCTAACATACCCCTCAACCTCTGTCAGATGCACGAAGTTCCTAAGCTGCTTCCTAAACTCATCAGCATACTCCCATTCGCAGTCCAGACGCAAGTCGTTTCTAGTTAATTCCTCCTCGTAGTATCTGACTGCATCCGGGCCTGGTATCTGGAACCATTCGTTGCCAGGTTTGTATGCTTTTTGGAACCTTCTATAGAAGCCCGGTGGGATATGATGATTGTGATGCTGGTGTTGATGCTGATGCTGATCTTGTTCGTCTTCGGGCTGTTCTTGTTGGTTTTGCTGGTGGGATCGGCTTTGTAGGGAAAGGCCAGGAATAAGCTGGGAGCTTGGAGGAGGGAAGAGGAGGCTAATCTCCTCTCTTGCTGAATTTTTGGGGCTGGCCTCACTGTTCACTGAAGGGCCTTGAGAAAGTTCCCGGTCTGTCACCATCATGTACGCTCAACTGCACGGCGGGGTTTTGTATACAAGTCAAGAGTAAACTCGATTGCGTGCCTGCTTTGCCGTGATTGGTTGGTTTCCTTTTGCTTGGGGAAATTTCGTTTCGGTACGACCCAGCTGCTAAGCTGCGAGGAGATGTAGATTATAAAGTAAAACCTACCGTTGTGGATTCGGGACATTGACATATTAAATGCAAAGCAGTTATAGTCTATATATAGCTGGCGATTGTTTAAGAGAAAAACGTGTTCATTAAATGTAAAAGGGTAACTTGAGGTATGACCAGCTCTAAAAGAACAGAATTTAGAACCAGCAGGACTGTTAGAAACAAGGAACAAGGAAATAGTGATGGCTAGGTGCGTTTGTTCCCATAAATGACACAAAGGTTTTTTTTAAGAAGAAAAAAAGCGAACAAACGACATGCAGTTCAATCAATCGAATTCTGGAGCACTCGAGATTCCAAAAGAAGGTGACCCCGAAAAAAGAAGAAGATTAAAAATACGACACCTTGCTTGCAAGGGAAAGAAAGGGAAACATATTCATACACACAAGGGAACTGTAATAACGGCGTAGAGGAACGTAGGAACTGCGTGAACTGCTTGGAAGGCAATAGGGACATCGTGATGGAATTTATGTCGCGGCTCCAGCTGCGGAACTCCTCTTCGTCCGCTTTGGGGCATCTTCCTTTTTCTTCCTCGAACGGCCGCCACTACCACCTTTGGGTCGATAGCCTCCATCCTCGTCTCGTTTTCGCTTTCCGCGGCCTCCTCCAGATCCCCCACCACCACCACCACCACCACTCGCCGGAACGTCAATTAATATACCGTCATCATCGTATATGTCTTCATCTTTCCGCGTGTGGGTACTCGCTCGCTTCGAACTACGCGGATTGTTAGAACGGGGAGGAGGTTTTTCAGATGCCGCATCAGCATCTTGCAGAAAGACTTGCGGTTGATGTTTCCTCAACCAATTTATCACGGAAACTGGATTCCGGACAGCAGCTTCCCTGTCCCTACTCGCGGCTGAGGCAGATTTCCCTGTTGGCCTAGGTTCTCCAGCGGAAGCGGCGTCGAGCGCTGCGGAATACTCAGTTTCATGCTCTGGACTTAGAAACCCAAGCGTTGAATCCATGTCGCATTCCATGGCGGGGTGCTCCCCATGAAGACTTGAGGTTGTATGTGGGACTTTTAATAACGAAGAGTATTGCACTGCGGGAGCGAAATTCTCGCTTTGAAGGAGAGACTCCTCCAGGCGACGACATTGGTCGGGCTTGATTTCTCCGGCCAATAACCTCGATTTCGCAACCCTGAGTGCCTCGCGAGCAGTCTCCATGTCGTAGGATTCTTGCTGATAGTGCTCAGGTTCTGGGGAGTGTAGTCTAGGTAACTTGGAGCTTGGGAGGTCGAGGTTATATCGGAGCTCGGGGGGTACGCGTATACTGTTGTTGAGCTCTAAGAGCGCTTCCAGGAGTTGGCTATGGAACGGAATCGTATAAGTAAGGGCATATAACGTTTCGAAAGGGTTTATCATTTAAAATTGCGTACTCATTCTGTTCCTTAAGTCGCTTAGAGAGGTCGCGAATCCTCAGTTCCTCCTTGAACAAAGAATTGCTCTTTTTCATAGCGTGTTCAAAGCTGATCTTTTGCTTCGCATACTTTCTCCTATACCACACAGTTAGTAGACTCGTATTTGATAATCCGAAGATACGACGAACTGACTTGAAAGACTTGTAGGTGGTCTGGTGGGTCAGAGGCACCGCATCGGGCAAGCTCCTCTCCGGCGAAGGAGAGGCAGGCTCAGGGGAGGCCATGGCAAAGTTAGAGTATTTTGCGCAATGAAGGTGAGAGGATTTTTAGTTCACGCGATTGAGAGTATGGTTGAGCGTGGATGTTAAAAGTAGGGGCGGGGACAAATCAGAATAGAGGTTGGATGTTTGGGGAGTCGAGCTTGAGGCCTGCGAGCCGATGATTGAGGTTGGTTTTCCCTTCAGGTCACTGCGGCACGCCGTAAAATTTTCTCTGCCACAAAAAAAATTCCCAACTCAGGGCGAAGGAAGAAACTCTACGCTGTCCATCGCATGATTATCTCGGACATTTGTGTATATTCTCTTATTCATGTATTGAGGATTTTAAGTGATTGAACCAAGACGAATATTACTCTTTGCATAAATTATCTACCCATTTCCAGAAAAATGCCCGGCGTCAGGGAGGCCTCTCCCTCAGGCTCTCCGCCAGCGACCCGTAAGCGGAAACTAGACGAAGGTCCTGCTCTTGAAATTGATTTATCTGCACCAGAGCCTCCGTCGAAGAAGGCACTTAGAAAGGCGAAAAAGAAGGGAGCAGCACCACAAGCCATTGAACAATCAACCACAACTCCACCTACAAAACCTCTATCCCCGGAACCTGCCGAAAAGCCCTCGAAGCGTTCTGACTACGCAGTTTGGATAGGCAATCTGCCTTTCAGTGTGAAGAAGGACGACGTCAGGGTATTCTTTACAAGTTCAGGTGCCTTGAAAAGTGAGGAGATCACGCGGATACATCTGCCCGAGGGCACAAACCAAAATGGAAAACCTCAAAACAAGGGGTTTGCCTACGTCGATTTCACCGCCCAGAAGGCAATGGAGGCGGCAATTGCGATGAGTGAGCAGCTGATTAGTGGTCGTCGGGCGTTGGTTAAGAATGCGAACAACTTTGTGGGAAGGCCTGACAAGCCTAGGGACGAGGCTGCTGGGAATAAGGCTTCCAATTCTAGCGCCCATGCTCCCTCCAAGCGAGTGTTTATCGGTAATCTTGGGTTTGATGTGACCAAGGAGATTTTGGAAGAGCATTTCAAACGATGCGGGGTTATTGAGGGTACACAAGTTGCGACGTTTCAGGATACTGGTAAGTGCAAGGGCTACGCCTGGGTTGAGTTTGAAAATATTGGCGCGGCAGAGGCTGCGATGAGAGGGTTCGTGAATGTTCCAGAGATAGAAGACGAAGAAGATGATCATGATGATGACGATGAGGATGATAAGGAGAACACAGATAGTTCAAATGAAGATGGGGGATCCCACGGCGAGGAATCCAAAAGCAAAGCAAAGGCCAAAAACAAGAAACCAAGGATGAAGAGGGTATGGGTTAATCGCATTATGGGCCGCCCGCTACGGATGGAATTTGCGGAAGACAAGGCAACCCGGTATAAAAAGCGGTTTGGAAAAGATGGGACGTCGAAAGATAAGTTCGCCACGGAATCTGGAGGTGAGGAGCAAGTCGGGGGCAATGGTATTGAACCTCTTGCAATTGAGGAAGTGTCTGAGAAGAATACCAAGTCATTCCAAAAACCGAGGGCCGGAAAGGGCCAGGGGAGTTTCAAGAAAGGAGGACCAGAAAGGGGGGGGCGGTATGCGCAAGACGTTGTCCAGAGGCTTAGCGGAGCTATTGTCGAATCTAAGGGCAAGAAGACGACGTTTGATTGAGTTTGCTGTTTTGCTCTGTTTTGAATACATAGCCTCTATACCTCAGCATTGTGTCGCCATAGGATACGAAGCTTTTTTTGTTGCTATATTTGTGTTTTCTCTAGATATCCTCCTGGTTTTAGATTTTCATGTTGTTTAGCTTCTAAAACAATCGTCAAATCTCTTTCCACCATTTGATGATATGCGTAACAAAAAATGCGGCTGTCACATTTCCCCCCGCTCTCCACTACCAAGAAAACCATGCGCCACAGCTACTGAATTTTTCTTGCCTCCTACCTATGAGGATATATACCTCGTGTAGGACTTCGATGCGAACCCGGTTCCCGGACATCCTAGGCAAGCGCAAAGACAAGAAGGCAAAATGACAAGAGGACATAGGTAAAAGGGGACGTTGGACAAGGAGCCGGTGGGCATGGCCCGGAAATAGGTTTCCTCTACTTATGCCGTGCAAATTTATTTCAGCACAATCTATATTTATTATTCTTCAATAATTCATGCTTTGCTTGTTCTATTTTGTTTACCAACATCTAATCTTTCTCTGTCCATACATAGTTTTATCCATGGATGCAGGTGTTTCCGAGGTTTGATGGTTCAGCCTCCACGCTAGTCCGTATTTATATTAGCCGCTGTCCTCGCCAAGGCTGGAATGTTTTGCGATGAACTTGAACAAGAACGAAAGAGAGCCTTTAAGGATAAAGCTGAGAGCGTGAGAGAAGAACGAGAAGAAGAGAAGACGACGAAGAAGAATAAGAAGGATACAACGACAACAACTGCTAAGCTACTTGGGTCCTGCGTCTTCCATTCTGCTCTGGTCTTGCTGGTTGTCTCTGCTCGTGCACGGGTTGGCCCATCAGCAGACATTCGACGCCTCTCACCTTTCACCTATCTCGACGCCTCTCGCCCCACGAGTCCATCCATATTTCTCTCCAACACAGTTAATATCTAAGATATCTTTTCTCCGGGAGAAGTACAAGGTTTCGTTTGGGCGACATTTTACTGTATTTCCAGATGGCTCCTCATCGAAAAAGCCGTATTCCTAGCCGGAGGAGAAGGGAGGATGATGGGGATGAAGACGGCTCAATAAACGGGGATTTGGAGGATGATTCTCTGAGTGAAGGAACTATTTCAGCACACGAGGATGTCGATGCCGATGAAGAAGAGAGCGATCTGAGTGAGAAGGATGCAACAGCTAGGCCAGAGGAAGTACCAGCAACAAATGGTCGGGCCCACGTTACAGGTCTCCCTGAAGGCGATGAGGCTCAAATGAGAGGCAAATCGACGTCTGCTGTCGGACGGCTCTTCGGGGCAACAGTGTCGGATACCGAGATTATGCTGAACGGGCTGAAGTTGTCTGAGGGGCGGGAAGGCGTCGAGGAAATCCACTTTGATGACATGAAGGAAGAGCTGGATAATGCTGTCGCCACACCAAAATCCGCGAACAACAAGGGATCTAGGGGCGAGACGCTTGCAGAGAGGAAGCGGCGCGAGCATGAGGAATACATCAAGGAACGGGATTCGAATCCGGCTTTCGTACCTACTCGGGGCGGTTTCTTTCTTCATGACAAGCGGAATACTGATTCCCCGCCAAATGGCTATCGGCCTCCATACAATAACAATACCAATAACAAGCCGAAGACCCGCCCCCATGGTCTCATTGTCGATAGCAATGCTGCAAGGTTAGTATTCATCCCTAACGTCTACCATTTGCCATTTCTCTGGGTTTTTTCGCGGGAACCGGATGCTGATCCCACCTTGCCCGCTTAGACGTCCTGCTACGAAACCAGACGTAACTGCTGAACAATGGGCGCATGATCTACACGAAACCGTTGTCCAAGACACTCACCCAGTACCATCCACTTCCGCGGCCATTCCCAATAAGACTCCTTTCCCACATCCTCCAAGACCTGTCCCCACTGCTCCTCGATCATCTCCTCAAAACCGCTCCTTCTCCAGCATTGTCCTGGTGGGCAATGTTCCTGTCATAGTGTTTCTCCCGGGTATGAAAGCCCCTATCCCTTACTCCGCCGTACCTAAGAGACAACACACCTGTCTCCCCAAGCATCGGCCGCCTCTTCGTCGTGATAAACCTGTTAGAATATCTTTACCAGGACAGCCGCCCCGATACATTTTCCCCGCCCCGGAGCGGTCCTTTATTTTTATCCCAAGAGCATTAAGACCAAATCAACAATACCGTCAACGAGGTCGTGGAGGTTTCTACGGGGGTGGTGGTAGGAGAACGAGCGTTTACGGAGGGAGTATATATACGCCAAGCGTGGCCATGAGTCGCAGATCATCTGTCGGTAGGGGAACTGATGTCATCAATTCTCCTGCCGGTTCTGTCGTTTCTCGCGTTGGTACTATGCCTGGTGAAGGTGGGAAACCGGTAGTACGACTACCACCTTCAATTAGACCTCCTGTTGGGCCAGGTTTTGTTCCACCCCATGGCTTTGGCCCCCATATGACTGCCGCTCACCCTCCTCCATACTCGATGCCGCCACCCCCTGAATTCCGTGAAAACCGGCCGACACATAACATCCCAATGCATCAGCCGCGACCACAGAAGACAGTTTCGGTTGCTGATATCGAATCTCCTGTTTCATACCAATTCAACCCACCTCAGCAGCAACAGGAGCAGCCTTTCCATCACCAGGTTCCACAGCCCGTTAATGGAGGGTTCATACCTGATTCCTCCATGTACGCTTCCCATGCACGGCAACCCTCACATGTCTCCCAGGCGTCTGCAACACCTTTGTCTCAGATCCCAGAGCGTGCCATCCACGCTCAACCGTTCCAGCCATATCCTTACCAACAACCCCAACCATATTATACCGAGGCTGGCTATCAACCTGCCCCTGTATTCTACCCCGCAACAAACCCAGAGTATCCGACCTACGACGCACCCGTTCAGCCCGGCCACCCTCCAACTTATGGCCCCCAAGGACAACAAATGCCTTACTCTATGCCTCCCCACCAACCGCCAGCTAGTGACCTAGCGCAAACGCAGTCCGGTACCGTTGCGCATGAAGCAAACGGCACCGTATATTACTACGATACTTCACAAATGGCAGGCCCCACGTACCCGCAGCAGCAGAACGCAGCTTATCCTGCGCCGCCTCAAAGAGCGCCGCAAGGAGGTGTTGTTGGTATCGGAGGTATGATGACACCACCGGGAACGACCTATTACTATCCTCAACCTCAAAATGGAACGGTATATTATGCATGAAAACCCTTTCGTTCAATTTTACGCAGTCTTATACGGCATATCCTTTTTTTCTTCCTTTTCTTTCTTCCTTTTGTGTCTCCTTATCTTTTTTTCCTATTTTCCCCCCCTTCTTGCACTTTATATTACCCCAGCTTTTATTTACCACCCGGCGATTTTCCGGAACCCATTTATCTTCAGCTATCTTTTCATACATTTTTGGCGCTGCGTGTTAGTTCTTGTTTTGTGTTTGATGCTCCGTTGCTTTCGCTCCGCTGTTTAATCCCTAAAACGAGCTCCTTATTCTCGTCTGCTGTTTAGATTGTGTTCCCCTTGCATTTTTAGCGGCTTGTTTCTTCCTTTTATTATTATTTTTTCTTTCCCCATCCTTCATTTTTCACATTCGGGCAACCAGTTTTTTATTTTATTATTCTTAACCTTTCTAACCCCCTTGAACGCCATGGTTTCTGGGAATTATATATTCACCCACTTTTACGGTATGGCATTGTTTTAGTTGCGCAACCCCATTTTGCTTTCCTTAACTAGTTTTCGGATATGCGTTATTTGTCTCATGTTTCTTTCCATTTGCTGAATATTGTTTCTTCGTTCGTCTCTTTTTCTCTTCCTCCGTTAATCTTTCTCCCAAGCGTCCCAGCTTGTCCTCTCCATTTTCGCCTCGTCCATCCGGTAAGCGTTCTTCTCAAATCCCTCTGAGAGAGAAAAAAAAAAAA
>QGQJ01000153.1:0-16485 GCA_003206725.1 Blastomyces emzantsi
GAACCATCGACCACAACCACCTTGCTTAAATATTACAACCACAACTTCCGACCTCCCAGCACTTCACACCCAACAACAACAACATCTACAAGGCTATTTGAAAATTTCCCCTTCTCTCTTCTGTTCCTCCACATCGAAAAAAACGCTCCACGCCGCAAAACGAATATCCTAAATTTACCTGCCTCTCCCTTCCCTCCCGCCCCCGTCCTCTCTCCCTTGATCATCTCTCTCATTCCTATTCCCATCATCAGCCAACAAACCAGCCATCATGAATCCTGAGTGGTAAGTTTTTATATTCTCCCCCCTTCCCCCTCTTGCTTTCCACTTTTATCTCCCTCGTCCGTCCCCTCGTCCCTTCGTGGTCCGTCGTCAGCTTTTGCTTTACCCTGGGCTGCCTTGCTTGGCTGCTTGTTACCGGGCAGAGTCGGACTGGACTGGACATTCCGATGTGGTGGTGATGGCGATGGCTTGCGGATCTGGACATGGACATGGACGCGGATATGGATATGGATATGGATAAACCAGGACGAGTATCGGTGCCAAAGTCTGCTGCTGCTGCTGCTGCTGCTGCTGCTGCTGCTGTTAGGCGTTGGATTTTATCTGCTGTTTCTACCCTGTTGCAGCTCAGCTCAGCTCAGCTCAGCTCAACTCAGCTCAGTTCAGGTCCCAGCCAACCTACCAAGCTGTGTCCATGTCCGTCCGCCCATCTGCGATCTGGTGATACTTGGAGAAAGAAAGAAAGAAGAGGAAAAAAAAAAAGAGAGAGGAAGAATCGACCAGAGGACGAACGAACGTTGCTATTCTTTTTATTCTTTTCTACATTTCTTGCTAACTTTAGATATACCGGTGCAGAGTCATCCCCTTGTTTTTCTCCATCATCAGCTTCCATCCCCCTTTTCCGCTCCGTTATTTCCGTTGCCTCTCTATTATCTCGGTTTCGGCGAGAGCCTTCCTCCCTGGGACGATATAGCGATATGGGCTCTGGTTATGACCTAGTCTTACTCTACTTCTGCTCTCCTCTGCTCCGCGCTGGCCCCCGTCGATATGCTGCAACCAGTCCGGTCCAGTCCGTTGCAGTCCGGGCCAAAGTACGGCAGGGGTAGGGTAAGGCTGGGTAGAGGCACCCTGTCCGTCGATGGACTGGCCGTGTCAAGGCTTCTTGAGTTGTGCGCTACGGGATGCTGGGCGATTGATATACACACAAACTTCACAAAACCCCAAAAGGAGAAATCAAAAAGTAACTACTAAAAACAAATACAAAACGCAATAGATACGACTACCTCTTCAAGCTGCTCCTCATCGGCGACTCCGGTGTGGGCAAATCGTGTCTGCTCCTGCGGTTTGCCGATGATACGTATACCGAGAGTTATATTTCGACCATTGGTGTGGATTTTGTGAGTGCTTTTCATCGTGTTTTGTTGATACATTTTGAGATCCGGATGATTTGGCGATTTGGTGATCTATGGTTATGAGGAGTTTGGGGGGTAGATAGCAGGCCTACAATGGTCTACTTTCGGATTTAAAAAAAATCAGGATAGGAATGGTTTTGTGGTTTATGGCGACGTCATGCAAAATGCTGAATGCTGATCTTCTTGTCTATTTTTCTCTCCTCAGAAAATCCGAACTATCGAGCTGGATGGCAAGACCGTCAAACTTCAAATCGTACGCATTAACAATTTCCCCCCCGTCACTTTTCCGTTCCCGCCCTTCCTCTTGAACCAACATTTAACTAAACCCTATTTCTTTCCCGCTTTGTCGTTCTGCAGTGGGACACAGCTGGTCAGGAACGTTTCCGGACCATCACATCTTCCTACTACCGCGGCGCACATGGTATCTGCGTCGTCTACGACGTGACCGATATGGACTCCTTCAACAACGTCAAACAATGGCTACAGGAGATCGACCGCTACGCGACCGAGGGCGTGAATAAGTTGCTTGTGGGTAATAAGAGTGATATGGAGGATAAGAAAGCGGTTGAATATACTGTTGCTAAGGTGGGTTCTCTCCCCTCGGGGGCTTCTCCAGATATTCGCTAGGTATTCCATGTGTATATTCTTGTTAACGCCATTTGAACTCCCCGCTTTTAAAAACAAATAGGAATTCGCCGATAGCCTTGGAATCCCTTTCCTCGAGACATCTGCCAAGAGCGCATCGAATGTCGAGCAAGCTTTCTTGACCATGGCTAGACAGATCAAAGAACGGATGGGCACGGCGACTGTCAATAACAAGCCTACTGTGCAGGTTGGGCAGGGACAGGGTGTGCAGTCCGGGTCTGCGGGTGGTTGCTGTTAAAAAGGAGTTGTGTCCCAGCTGGTGTTGGTGTTGAGTGTGCAGGTGGGTGACGGTATCCACTGGGTGATATCGGTAATGCGGTGACGGGATATACGGGATGAAATGATTGTGATATGCTGTCCTATGCTATGCTCTGCTACGTCTTTTTTTTCTTGCCTTGCCTTGCATTGTCATTCCACATCACATTCCATTCCCCCATGGCGTGAAATGGGAACAGGAACAGGAACCTGGACCTGGACCTGGAAACCTTCCGATCCATGAAGGAAAGAAGAAAGACTAAAGAGCAATAACGGCACCTTTCACTGGCCTTGTTGCCAACATATAAACTCAGAGATTCGAGGAGGTTTGTCTTTTGTCGTTTGTTTTTTAGATGGGATTAGGAGAGCTTTTGATCATGGGGTCAACGGGGCAAGCTGGCTTTTTTCTTTCTTTCTTTCTTGTTTCTTCCCTATGTTTGCTTATTTCTCCGCCGAGGGGCCCTCGATGTCGAACATGTCCACGCCAAATCACCATCACCCGCCCCCCGCCCACTTTCCCTGTGCCCATTTAACTTACTGCCTTCGCCTCCTCATGAGATTAACGATGCACGCCATCCATCCCCACAATCACTTCCCTTAGAGTGGCCCAACACCCGTTTTTTTCTGTTCCGTGTTGCAAGGATTGGAGGCCCTGAATGCTCCATCATCTGCCTATCCCTGCGTCAAATTAACTTGCCCCTGCTCTCGCTCTAACTTTTTGTCCTTGTTTTGTCTGTTTTATTGCTCTGCTTTCTAATTTTCATGTTAACTAACTGAAATCTTTTTTTTTTGTCTTTGCCAAATCCTGTTGTTACACCTGTTCTTGTTCTTGTTGCTGTCCCTCTCGCTGCTGTTTAGTTGGTTTTTTTCTCTTCTCATTTTTGCTCCCTTTCGCCCATGAAATTTCCTCTTTCCCCACCACCCTCACCCCTTTTTTTTATTTTCTAAGGCTACTTTATGATTCATATTTACTATTGATGTTCATTAGAATGTTTATTTTATTTTCATTTTATTTGATATTATATTACTTTCTTCCTTGCCATTCTAACCTTCAGCCGGGCATCAAATGTGTCTAATTCTGACCGTTGCGATTTTGTGATTTTTTTTTTAACTCTATTGATTTAGTTTGAGTGTATCCTCATCGCCCGCGTTGGGAGAGAGAAATTGTGCCGATTAATCTTTCAGTAATCTCTTCTTCTACTTCCTCTCTCCCTTATTCATTGAAAAAAGCCCTACTTTTAGTAATTTTAATGGTTCATTTTGATATAAGCTGAGAACGGGTAGTAGTTCCGTTTTCCATTCTCCTCTCCTTTTTATTGGTTTGAGATATAAGACAAGCCAAAAGCAGAATGACATGAGAAAACGAAAGATTTATCATGATGTTCAGTATCTCTGAGCATTTTATTATTTTTTTAAGTTATCTGAAAATGCCTATGATCTTCTTGTATCACTTACTTCTAATGAAGTTAGCTATAATGAAGCATATGATGGATGAGATCACATGTAATTGTGTTCAAAATTTCTACACATGCAGCAAGTACATGTACATTTCTTCCTAGCAAATCTACAGTTTACGAGAAGCGCGATTTTCCTAATGGATAATGTAAGTGAAGGGCATAAAAAGTGTGAGGGTTTTTTTAATCATTGCTCTCTCTCTCTCTCTCTCTCTCTCTCTCTCTCTCTCTCTCTCTCTCTCTCTGTTCATGCTTCCATCAATGCAGAGATGAAATGCATCCCTCTCAAGCTCCGCGCCGCCTCCAGCCCAGTCGTTTTACTAAATAAATAGGTAGTAGATATGCTTTGGAATGGACAATCTCTCTCTCAAGATGAAACTTAGATGAAACAGCCCGTTGCATCCGTGCGAGTCCCTGATTTAGCATGAGGACGCAGAAGTTGGGTTGTGAAATGGGAATTAAATAGTGGTGGCTACGATAGAGTTCCGATGTTTCCAGCCGAGGCACAACTTTTCCACCGCCCGGCAAACCGTCCTCTGTCGCGGTTTCGCTGCGACTTTGCCGGAACCACTGGGGCCATTCATTCTCGTCCCTCTTCCGTCTCTGAAATAAGGGAATAATTAAAAAAAAAATATCGGGATTGGAAAAGAAAAAAGACACTAGCCGTTTAAATATCTATCCACATGCTCGCATTCTTATTGTCTTCTTGATATCTCTCTCTCTCTCTAATCTGTATATGTCTTATATTTTCTCTTCGCCAACTACTTCTTCCGCTCCTTAATTTTCCTTGTTTCTTTGGATTATCTGCCCCGTGTATTCATATCTATAATTCACCCGCAATCTAACCCCCCCCTGAAATTATAATATACGTGGAAAAAACTGCGAACATGTCCCAGCCCGTACCGAGAGAGCAGCAAAAGGCGGTTGTTGCCGCCGCTGCGCAACAGAGCGATAACATCGCCCACGCCCTCGCCGGCGCCGGAGGTGGCATCCTCTCCATGGTCTTAACGTGAGTGCTCTCCTGTATACATGTACCAACCTAAATCGAGAAGAAGTATCTACTTACACAAGGTGAACCTCCCGGGTTACAGCTACCCCCTAATAACGCTCTCTACCCGCGCCCAAGTAGAATCCAAGCGCGCCCAATCCTCCGCCCTCGATGCCATCCGCCACATAATCGCCCGCGAGGGCATCCGCGGCCTCTACGCCGGCCTCGAATCCGCCCTCTTCGGCATCTCCGTCACCAACTTCGTCTACTACTACTGGTACGAGTGGACGCGCTCCGCCTTTGAGAAAGCCGCCATCAAAGCCGGCCGTGCATCCAAGAAACTCACCACAGCTGAATCCATGATCGCCGGCGCCATCGCGGGCAGTGCGACCGTGCTGCTCACCAATCCGATCTGGGTGGTGAACACACGGATGACGGCGCGCAAGTCCGGCGACGAGAAGGACGGGCTCCCCGGCGGCGGCGGTGGTGCGGCGGATGCGAAGCCGAAGTCGAAATCGACGCTGGCGACGCTGATGGAGCTGCTGCGCAAGGAAGGCCCCACGGCGCTCTTCTCCGGCGTGCTGCCCGCGCTGATCCTGGTGATCAACCCGATTTTGCAATATACGTTCTTCGAGCAGTTGAAGAATGTCCTTGAGCGGCGGCGACGGATCACGCCTACCGATGCGTTCTATCTGGGCGCCATGGGCAAGCTGCTTGCGACGACCATTACGTACCCGTATATCACGGTCAAGAGCCGGATGCACGTTGCGGGGAAGGATGAGAAATCGGGCCAGAAGGCGAGTTTGAATGAGAGCATGATGCGCATTGTGAAGGAGGAGGGGTGGGGTGGGCTGTATAAGGGTATGTGGATTTTCTTTTATTTTTTAATGTTTTTATGTCTTCAATACTGGTTTATCCGTCTTTCGGGAAAACCTTGCCCTGGTACCTCTTTACTGACAAACGTGGTTTTTTTCCCCTTCTTCTTCTTCTCAGGCATCGGACCCAAGGTCAGCCAGAGCGTACTCACCGCCGCGTTCCTCTTTGCATTTAAGGATGTTCTGTACGATAGCATGGTCTCCCTCCGCCGACGGGGCTTGCGCAAGTGACTCAAATAGCAGATATTGGATCTCCAGGACGGGAAAAATCCGTATACTTCAAAAGCAACGAGGCATTAACTTTCTTTCAGGTAATCATATAACTATGTCTGTGATGCTCACTCGCTTTTATTTTGTTCCGTGCACCATAAAACAGCATAATCTTCTACTTTTCCCATTCCCACCTACTTCTCCATATGTTTATATGTTGGATATAAAATCGATCTACACGATTGGATTTGCTACGAAGTCGAAATATCTATGAGAAGTTGAGTTGGATATCTCATTTGTCTTTTTTTTTTACTAATAATCTTTCTTTTTTCGCTTTCATGTATATAACTAGGTGTGTTCAATGGGGCTGTTATAAAAATGGGATCATTTTGATTTTTCTAGACAGATTGAGGTGAGGAGATTGATTATATATATATCCATACATATACAGATTATATTGTCACAAGATATGATATACCACGCACAAAAAAGTGAATAAAACAAGCTACATCTCAAGGAAAGTGGCGGAAGTATAATCTCGCACGAATATATGTTTAACAGGGACCTCATCATGCCTTCAGCTCACTTCTTTAACTCAGGTGCCTCAAATGCCGCTGTACATGCGCTGAACAATCATCATACCTGGATAACAGGGGCTCGGATCTGGCAGTCTACCTCCACGTGACTTTGCGTGGCTACGCGCCCAAAAATCAATTAAATCAATCGTTCTTTTGCCCTGTCCGTTACACCCAGCCTCGTTTCATCGGATGGGCTTCGGGTACTTGAAAGGTAGGGCATCATATGTTAGAATCATTCCTTGTTATCGCTGTACTTTCCATTTGACATCTGCTCTTGGGTTGGGTGTCGGGTGCCGCATGCCTTCCGCTAGGCATTCACGCGTTGGTGGTGGTCTGGGAGGAGGGGGATGTCTGGATGCATAAAAGTACTGTACTTTTTACTAACATCATTATTTTTGGTATTTTTAGGATATTCTCTTTCCGAACTTACCTCCTTGCGATAATTAGTCGAACTATCTACTCATATATCACCCGGTGTGGCCGCCTAGTTTGTGAGGTCTACGCTTGCGCCGCGCTCCTCCACCCCAATTCTGTGCGCCTGCCCTGTCGACGGACGGAGTGGAAAGAGTTGTGGGATAGTGCGCCGGATCTCGTGGCCTTAGGAGCGACCTACGGAGGATTGGCGTATTATCGGCCGCCCAGACGAAGCGTTGTGCATCGGGGGAGTATCGTTTTTTGGTTCCTGAGACGCGCCTATATTGGTCCTTCTGTGCCGGCATCCAACATGCGAATTCCCCACTGCGCGAGCTATATATAAAGATTATTATATCCATTCCATAATTTCGCGCCCTATGACGATGCGAATGACCCTCCAAGACGAAACCTCCATGGCGCATCCCGTTGCTCGACTCGTGGATGTCTCATCTTAGATCGAAAATTGATCTGTTGAATACACGATCTAATAACAATGATTTACCTTTTCCATTATCCCCTTCTTACATCCGGAGCCTGAATTCTCCAAGGAAGATGTCGCAACATGGTCCCCAGCCGGACGGGGCGAAGCGCGCGGTAATTAATTCATTTGCTTTCTGTGCACTCCAAATTTCCGCCCAGACGTCGTACTAATGAATTGTGTTAAATTGTGCTTCAGACCCCTATGAAAGCGCGACGGGGAGGTTTTAGATTAGGTGGCAGGCGACAACTATCTCAAAGTGAACTGTTTCGCCAGCCCGGGACTGTACAGTTTGCATCATACCCCCAGTCCGCCCCGCACCGAAAGGTGCTTCCAATGGACACGCATAATACCCCAGCGAAGCCAGCATTAGGCGCACCAGACATTTTGAACAGCGATTCGACAAGCCAGCCGCATGCGGGTGCTCTGCCGGAGTCTTCGAGAAATTCCCTGCCGGAGGCGGATTTGGAGGGTGAATCACTCGATGAAAAGGCACAGGCGCTGCTCCATCAGTTTCTTTGTACTAGCTCAACGAAATCTTTGAACAAGGTTGATTCTGTGATGGGACCTGAACCAGGTTGTATGCACGTTCAGCCGTTTAATGGCTTGAAGCGGACTGCTGATGGCCAAGTTAAGAAGGCTGTTTCCCATGAAAAGAGTTTTTCTGATGAAACAACAGAAATTGGGGACTCAAGAAGCGATCTGATACAGTTTGAAAGTATTCATTCAGATAATGGGCTTCCAGACAGATCCCTCAGCCCTCAAAGTTCCAGTAGTGTGAAGAACATTACAACAGCAGCAACAACACCAAGCAGTCACCTTCATTCACACGCGGGGAGTGTTCCTCGCGTTTCAACAACCCTTTCTCAAAATGATGCACAAAACCCCGAAAATAAACAACATAACACAACCGATCCTATCATAATTTCCCATTATAATGCCTCTAATAATATTTCTGACACTCAAAGTGACCAGCCCTCTTTACCAGCCACGTTTCCTTCCTCTTCCAATTCTTCGCCTGCTGTTGTCCCACGTCCACCTCCCTCCGTCAGTGGGTTTATTAAACCTGGTCTACCGGCAAGTTCGACTTCGTTATCCACCAAACCTACAGAAGAAAAACCTCCAGGGAAAAAACCTGGACCAAAGCCAAAAAATAAAGCCCCTGCGATGCCTCATTCTGACTCTGGTTCCAGCTACTACCCATCAGACTACTCAAGTTCTACTGTTGTACGACGTCCCCGGCGAAGCCGTGCTGCCCCGATCAATTACTACGCCAAAGTTCGCGGATTCCCCGGCTACCAGCCTGATGAAGGCGAGGAGGAGGAGGCAGGGGAGGAACAGGAGAACCCTTCAGAAGTCAACGCGCCACGAGATGACACCACCCACCAATCTACATATGAACAGCTCACCCCGGTTCCCGAACCTACGGCTCCATCGATTCGTTCAGTTTATCGCGCTGGCTATCTTCAGGTTCAACAGGAACTTCTGCCCGCCCCAGTTGATGAAATATTCGAGGAATATGCTCCGTACTCTTCCCAACATGCTAGAACTGGGTACGGGGAGAGGTGCGCAAATGAACATTTTGAACTGGATGATCCCGACGGACGAGTGATACATGCAGACTTTGACCAGAGTGAAATGGAGGGGCTATTCCGCGTTATGACAGGGAAACCTCCCAATGAATCAGATATCGCGATGCCAGATCTCCTTACCCAAATTACTCAGAAACTTTATCCTTACCGCGATCAGCAAAAAGAGCTGGCTCAGAAAATTTCAGACTTAAACGATCTTCGCAAATCCTTACTCAAGATCACCGATGACCCAACCGCGTTCCTGCTCCACCACCGCGACAAAGAAAGTTCCTGGCGGGAAAACGATAATGAAACTCCCCAACGTGGGACAATACGACAAATCTTATCCTGCCTTCATATAGTCCTCGGTTTACCTGAGCCACGCAATCGTGTTTATCATGTTCACGATATCTTGCAGATCTTGCGCCAAACCAGTAGGGACGACTTCCAGCATTTGATATCAGTCCTGGACTGTTTCAAACATCGTAGAAAACGTCATATTTGTGCCTTTCTATCTGACGCTGCGAACGGACTTGTTTCCTCCGCGCCATACATTTTACGGGCGCTTTCATCCCACGCGGGGTACCCGTCCCCTGACTTCGACTGTATGAGGCCCTCCGCTTTACTTCGAGAACGTGAATTGGGACAAAGGGTGTTTCGGCGGAAAACTCCTATCAACCAAAAACTCCAATCAAGAAAGAACTTGGAGCTCTGGAAGAAATGGAAAGGCGCATCGAATGATGTGATGGTCCTTGCTTGGTCCCCCGACGGAACTCGATTTGCTGCTGGCGCTGCTGCCCAGTCCGATGAGCATAATATGATTTATAACCGAAATAATAATCTTCTTCTTGGGGACCTAACTTGCAATTCGCTGATGGAGTTACCTGATCACCGCGTCTGTCGGCCTGGACCAAACAGCGTCACAGACCCTAGCTTATATATGACCGTCAGTGCTGTCAGCTGGCGTGGCGACTCTCTCTATACTGCTAGTTTCGATAACACGGTCAAGATATGGGACGTCTCTACTCACGCTGGTGCTAAATGTGTTTATACCCTACCACACCATGGAAGGGTTATGGATATGGCTGTATCTCATTCTGGCTTTATTGCAACGGGATGTGACTCCGCTCCTCATATCAAGCTTTGGACGCAGACAGGTGGCCAGGACTATACAGTTACCGATCTCACCTGCAATCCAACCAAAAATGTGGCAATGATACCTTCTTCCCTAGCCTGGGGCCCAACATTTGCGGATAATATTCTTGCAGCTGGTCTTGCTGCTCGAGAGGATGAAAATTTTCGAAGCGGCCATCTTGCTGTTTGGCAGGTGGGACAATCGGATGTTTCTCCCCTGGTTATCTCGCCTAATTCCCAGAATGTGTTCGATGTGTCTTGGCATCCGACGGTTCCTATATTTGCAACTGGCAGCACTGTCGAGCTCTCAGCTAGTACCGTGGGTCGTGCGAAAACGATCCGATCTCTTGTCCGTGTCTACGACCCGTTTAGACCGAAGGCTAGCTGGGGAGCTCACATAACTTATGAATGCCCAGCTCTGGACATCAACGACGTCACATTTTGTCCTGCCGATAGTAATTATATTACCGCTAGTTGCACTGATGGGGTTACTTACGTGTGGGATTACCGCAATCCCGGCCGGGTCCTTCATAGGCTTGCCCATGGCGAACCCATTGCCGAACAGGATCCAACTGTTTCTCGAGAAAAACATGACGTTGGCGTGCGTGTAGCCCTCTGGAAGGACAATTGTATTGATCAGTTTTATACTGGAGGGTCAGATGGTGTCCTTAAGAAATGGAATATCCTTAGAGCACCGGAAGATGTTCTCATTGAAAATACGGCATATTTTGATCAGGGAATTATGTCCGGTGCCTTCTCTCCTGACTTCACAAATCTGCTTGTTGGAGATAGTTGTGGTAGTATACATGTTCTATCTAGCGCCCCATTTTCTTCCCGGGACACCAATATGGCTTACGAACCTGCTAGCAAGGAGAGAGCTTTAGAGGACGATGACAGATTGGGTATTGAAACAGCCAAAGAGTTGTTATCATCAGGAAAACTAAGCCGCCATCCCGTATTCGGCGTTGGTCAAGGTTCGCACTATGACGGTCCTTTTGCCGCATGGGCAAGACAAGCGGGGACTCCGAAAGAAGCTCTCCCGCATACACCCCTGTTGCCAGAAATCCAGGCCATGCAGCTCGATAGTCCCCTTAAGCTCCGACATCAGCTCGACACAGAAGATAAAAAGCAGTTAGACGACCGAATACAGGGGGCAATTGCTCAAAACAAGCAGCGCGGGAGGAATAAGCGAAAGGGTCCTGCGGATGTTGGCAGACCTTATGATGATTTCCCATTTTCCTCCTCGTCTTCTTTCCCTTCCTCTTCTCGCTCCCCTCGTTCATCCTCTTCACGGTTTGCGTCATTCTCCCCCTCCATTTTCGTTTCCCACAGGCATTCCGACGGAACCCACCAGCACATCACCCTTTCATCAGATGATGAATCGGGCCCGTCTTCCTCGTCCGCCCGCTCATCCTACCCAACTCGGATCAAGAGTGGGTTCTCATCGACGCTGAAAGAGACTTTCCCTGTTTGCATTGATCTTACGGGGGACTCGTCCGAGGATGAAGTAGCTAAGCCTCAGCAGCAGCAGCAGCAGGACAAATTGCACGGAGCTTTGTCCTCGGATGATGAGGACGTTGATTCGCTGTGCGAGCAGCTGGAGGATGATTACTGGTGGCCGCCCAATTGCGATATTGATCCTAATATTCGTCGGGACGGGGCTTGAAGGGGATATCCGGGGATCGTTTCATTGGGGTATTTGTACATGTATATAAGGATGATGGGGTGTATTTATTTGGGTGAATTTAGAGCGTAGCGTGCAATTTTTTTTTTGCATTTTCTGTTAGCTGCTGTAATCATCAAGTTCATTCAAGACTTGGTACTTTACACTTTTCTAACTCTTTAGTTTTGTGGTTTCATCATGTACTGTTTTTATGCGCAGATGAAATTTTTACTCTTTGTTTTTGGTCACCTTGGTTTATGTCTATGCTGCATTAGCAATCTCATGAAGTTCTACAGAGGGTAACAATCTTCTCTCACACTCCCACACCAACCCTTTTCTCTCGAAATTCCCACTTCCTTAACCTTCCTTTGAGAATAGCAACTTAATCACATCCACCACTTCGCCCACACCCAAGCAACCACACCTAGAACAAGAGGAACCATAAAAGACGGCGAAACAGCTATACTCCTCAACTGCCTCCTTATCATATCATTCTGCACCCTTTTAAGAAGCTTCGCAAACTCCTCACCACCCTCATTCAAGTACGGAAACTCCACCCCCGGGCCCGGGACCTCTCTGCCCAGAAACTCACACAGCGGTTCCCACCCACTGCCCAACTTATACTCGAGCAGGCGCTCCTTGGGCACCAGTCGGCGGACCTCCGCATAGTGACGGCGGTAGGTGTCCCTTGCGTTGCGCTCGCGGCCCGCGCGGTTTGTGGCGTTGAACAAGGCAAAGTCGAGCTTGTTGAGTACTGCTCCCGGGCGGTTGGTTATGAAGGGTTCCAGGAGGTAGCGCATGAAGAGCGATCTCCAAGTATAGTATGCGCCGATAACGCAGGTGCTGTAGGAGTGGTACCATTGTTCGATGTCGCGGTCGACGAGGATTACTTTGGCCTGGAGGGTGGATATTTTACCATATAAGTTATGCCATGCATGATTGTTGTTCCCTTTTCGTTTTCTTGTGCCCCAGTTTGATGGTTTCGCCTCCACTTTTCAACCTGATATAACTTTCGAAAAACTGTACATTTCTTCCAACCTCCCAAGTTTCATACGCCAAGCTCCCCCTTTGCCAATTTCCACGAGAAAACAAGGGAAGGAGGGGAGGAACGAGGAAATCTCAAGGACATGAGTCCATCTATAGATCCCATATATGGACACACACACATACCTCCGGATACATCTCGATAAACTCCTCCGAAAACCCAATAACTGGAACATCAGACAGCACCTCAAACTCTCCGAGAAACGCGTCGAAATCCTTCCGCTCAAACGGCTTGCCCTTGCCGTAATATTTGGCGTCGACTGCCCGCTCCCACAGCGGCTGGTCGCCCGCCCGGTCGCCGAAGTTGAACCCGTGGTATGGGTTCAACCCGAGGATTTTGTACGCGGCCATCATGGAAACGGAGCCGGTACGGGGCATGCTAAGGTGCAGGACTTCGAGGGGGACGGCGCGGGAGCTAACCCCTGTTTGAGGTCCGGGTTTGGACGGCATGGTGGGAGAAGTAACTGAACTGCTAGCTGGTGTCCCTTTTTTGTTTTTTTCGTCTGGGCTTACGCAATGGTGAAAATGACTTTTCTCCTTCTTGGGTGATGAAATGAGAAATGAGGATTGCTTAAATGCCAGTTCTACTGCTCTCAATCATGGAGACCGATCGATTCCTGATCTCAATTGGATCGGGCGGCAACTGGTACATAATCATCACCCGAAATAATTCGGCTGATCTCGCTGGCTACTACTTATTATCAATCCTTACTAAGTTTTTTTTCCCTGGCCCAATTGTGATTGCTGTAAATAATGTTCCAGTGCCAGGTGGCCCCTTCGGCCTGGGGGTGTGGTTCGCGGGGGTTCGGTTGCTCGTCAGCGTTGATCTACAGCTTATGTTGTTGCGAACTCGAGGGTGTGTTGATATGCAAATACAACTGGCAACTCATGGAGGTGAGGTTGGCTTAGTCACGCTCGCGATCTACAGCGTCACAGCCTCCACTCAGCCTCACTTCTGTTTCCCACCGCCGCAAAGACAACCGTGCTGTAAACTGGCTGATTATCCCAATTCACTCAAGGTGATCAAAAACGTTAGATTGTCTCTTCGATAAGCTTGGATCTGGCCCCGTTCTTTGACTCATCAACGATAACTATCACCCGTGGACACAAAATCGATCTACAGCCAGGAAACCAGCCCCTGTTTCAGACTTTCCCTGCGAGCTGAGGGATCAGATCTATATCGCTCTTTTCACCTCAACCATACTTACTTACATTTGGCAAACGAAGGACTGGCCCTATATAGAAGCACAAATGATGAGACCTGCTCCTGAGTATTTAGCAATCCTCTATTCGTGCCACCGGATTCATGACAAAACCAATCCTCTCTGGCTTGGACGTGTGCTCTTTAACTCCGAGCATCCGGAGGAGCTGATGAACAAACTTTCTGCTCTACCTAAACCAGTGCTGGCGCAGACCAGACATGTTAGAACGTGGCCAGAGACTTTGGACTGGTAATGAAAAAGAAAAAGGAGGTCTTAATCGTGGCCAAGCGTGGCCTTTGCGCAGATATATCAGACGTCGGAATACCATATTGTGAGCAATAATCCTAGGAAATGGGGGAAATGGGGCGCGAACAAGAAAACATGGGGCAGGCATTCGGGGCCGAATACATGGACGGCACGCCTACTTGCACTGATGATTCCAATTATGAGCTTCTTTCAGATTCCTAGAAGGAATCCGTGGCAGATGGTTACAATGACCCTAATAAGTATGTAGTCCCGTCCTAGAGATATATATGAAAACTCGAAATTTCCTAGGTTATTCTAGTGGATCTATAATCTATGACACCTTTGTGTGTATAGCTCAATTAATATATATTTATTCTATCTATCTGCTATATCGCTATATTTGTGTTATTTAATGGCTAGCTAGCTACTGATGAGATCGCTATCCGGAACACCTTAAACTTCACCACATGGGATTCCTTTCGCCTTCTAGTTTCAGCCCCGGAGCCTAGCCTACCCTCCTTGCTCTCATCCTCTAATTTGGTCTGCCGGATTCTAAACGATTGGGCAGTTGATACTGTAGATAATTAGTGGATGATTCAACCCCGCAGGTTGCCCATACATATTCTGCTGCAAGCCACAACGGTGTCAAATCAACAGGTCCCTCTCCCTGCACATTTGCATCCTCGATCTTTTCCATATTCGCACTCTGCGTCGCGACCAGCTTCCTGGCCATTGTGACTGAATCGCTTGCTATAAACGTTTTCACAACTTGCTCATGTCCATATAGGGCAGCTAAGAATAAGGGCAGCCATGATGGATAAACTGGAGAATTATGGCGGACGTTGTTGAACATCTTCACCACCTCGTGGTATCCGTGGCGCATAGCTTCTAGCAGATACGTGTATCCCTGACTAGGGTCAGGGCCACCAGCCTCTGCGGACAAGAGATGGCGAACGATCTTGTCATGTCCGTTCATCGCAGCCAGAACGAGGGCAAATGGCTGTGCGGCGGGCTCATTATCGACACTGCTATGCGCAAGCAATACTTCGACAAGCTCATCATGCCCACGCAGAGCAGCAAGGCACAGCGGCGTCCGTCCATGCTCATCTGGGGAGATGGTAGGATCTGGGAGGCCGCTGTCCGTAATCATGACGAGAGCATGTTTCGCCGACTTCGCATGCCCAATCCCCATAGCCAGCCAAAACAATTGGCTTGGGTGGAAAACACGCACGTCATCGATCTCCTCCTGTATCCACGTCGGCTTCGCTCCAGCCTCCAGTAGGAGCACCATTAAATCAAAATCACGTCGGCGCCATGCGACCACAAATGGCGTTTCATCGTCCTCACTAAATCTCGCATTAACGTCCGCCCCATGCTCTAACAGCAAACGCGCTATTTTTATACTTTCCGTACTCGACCAAACATAAAAAAGCGGTGTTCTCCCTGCATGATCTCTAGAATTGACGTCCACATCCGCTCTACTCACAAGCGCTTCAACAATCCCATATATACCGATCGTTGCTGCATGCATAAGCGGCGTCATCCCTTGTTTATCACGCTGGTCAGCTATGATGCTCTCCTGCTCAAGCAACCCGTGGACGATGTCATCGTCTAACTGGTCGGTCGCCTTTGTTATCGCCAATGCCAGCACAGGTGTCCCGTCACTATTGAGCGCGTTGATATCTGGATCACTAAGAGTGAGGAATAAGCGGAAAATATCTTTGTGGGTGCTAATCGATTCGATGAACGGAGTTGTCCACTGCTCAGCCTCCGTTCGACGATTCACATCAACGCGACGATGATGCTCGAGCAGCATCTTCACGATATTTCCGTGCTGCCGTACTACTGCCCATGTCAACGGCGTATACCCATGGATGTCGACGGCGTCCGGATGGACCTCTTCCTGCTCCAAAAGGAGGCGAAAGGTCACTTCATTGCCGCCGATGGCAGCATGACTCAATGGCGTCATGTGGCTGTGATCTCCCTTGTTTAAGCCTATCCTTTTACCATCACCACAATGAGAAGCATATTCCAGCAGTAAGCGGACAAACCACACAGCCTCCTTCGTCACCGCATGCATCAACGGCGTCCTCTCCTCCGTATCCTCCAGGCTCGGGTCCGCCCCATTCTCCAACAACAGTCGCGCAACAGGTTCACAATCCTCTGGAGCTGCCGAGGAACGGGCTGCAAGCGCCAGGGGTGTCCACCCACTCTCCGCCTTGTGGTTAATATTCGCCCCATGCGCCAGGAGCAGGTGGGAGACAGCTACCCACTTGTTGTTAATCTCGCCTTTTTCCCGTTCCCGTTCCCGTTCCCCTT
>QGQJ01001526.1:0-20048 GCA_003206725.1 Blastomyces emzantsi
GCCCAGAGCGGTCCCGACCGCCGTGCCCGCCGAGGACAGGATCAGGGTGGCCATGGCGGGCTCCGGGGTGGGGGTTGGTCGACGTGTGGTGCGAGGGCCTCCGGACGCGATCGACACGCTGGTCGTGATGCGCGCCGCGACCCAATACGGCTACCGATTGAACCGCTCAGCGGCGCGTCCCACGCCGTCATTGCGAGCGCAGCGAAGCGACCCAGTGCAGCGCGCGATCCCAGGCCGTAGCGGTTCACTGGGTCGCTTCGCTACGCTGGCGATGACGACCCAACTTGCGCCCTCGGCGTCAAGCTCACTGTGGCGACGGGCTCTCCGTAAGGATCCTCCGGGAACCGGAACAAACCCGTCAGGTGCCGCCGCCACCAGGCGGTGAGCGCCACCTCGGCCACGGCGGCGTGGTCGTGGGCGTGGATCATGGCGCCGTCGCCGGTGGCGATGGCGCAGTGGCGGGCCGGGAGATGGGACCGGAAGGCGAAGAGCAGCACGTCGCCGGGCCCGGGGGTCACGCCGGCCACCGGCATGAGGTGACGGGTCGCCGCCGCGGTGAGCGGGTCGGTGCCCGGGGCGGCAGATTCCGCCCAGGTGGCGGTGTAGGGCGGCACCGGCTCCGGCTCGGTCCCGTAGAGCCCACGCCAGACGCCGCGCAGCAGCCCGAGGCAGTCGCAGCCGACGCCGCGCAGGGAGGCCTGATGCCGGTAGGGTGTGCCGAGCCACAGCCGCGCCTCGCCAAGCGCCGCCACGCCGATGTCCCGCCGCATCGCGCTCATCGGAACAGGCTCCCGCCGTCGAGGACCGGCTCCGAGCCCGGCACCGCCCGCATCACCGCATCGTTGCCCGGCATGTGCGGGAAGCCCTGGAAGTTGACCGCGTTGGCGAACCGGTCCCGGCAGGTGGCGAGCCGCTTGTCGCAGCCGGCGGTGAGGCTGAACGCATCCCCCACCGCCGGCGGCCGGGGCGGTGGGGTCCACAATTCGAGGAGCGTGCCGAGCTGGAGCCGCACATCGGCCTTGAGCCCGGCATTGGCGCCCTCCGTCCAGGTGAGCGTTCCGCCGGTGAACAGCCCGTCCGCGAAGCCGCCCGCCAGGGTCACGCCCAGGGTCGCGGGTTCGGGCAGGCCGATGACCCGGCCGGTGGTGCGCCAAGCGGCGAGGTCGACCCGACAGCGTCCGTCGCCGAGATCAGCGCCGCAGGTGGCCCGGAAGGTCCGGCCGCGCTCGGCGCCGAGCCGGTGAGCGAGGCCGCGCAGCTCCGCCACGAAGGCGTCGCCCTCCCGGCGCACCTCGCCGATCGTGCCGACATCGAGCAGCAGGCGCGTCTCCGGGTTGGTCCAGTCGACCAGCCAGGTCTCCACCGTCGCGCCGTCGAAGAGGCCGCCGGCGATGTCGGCCTCGGTCAACCCAAGGGAACTCAGCGCCCCGGCCACGTCGCCGCCCGAGACCGCGAAGCCGGATTCGGCGCCGGCCTCGGCGGCATCCAGCCCGGTGCGGGCGGCGTGGACAAGGCCCGCCAGGGTCAGGTCGCGGTCATGGTCGGTGAAGCCGAGGGCAATCCCGTCCCGCCGGCGCAGGGACCAGCAGCGGCAGAGGGTGGTGACGCCGCCCGCGAGATGGGCCGCGAAGGCGTCTGAGATATCGCGCATCATCAATCCTCACGGCACGATCTCGACGAGGGGCACCTTCGGGATCTCGCCGGCCGTGAAGGCGGCGAGGTCGATGGTGAGGTCGTCGGTGTCGAAGCGGACCGGCACGTCGAAGGCGAAACCCGCCGTGACGGGGGCGCCCTGGGGCGGGACGTGGCCGGCCGCGAAGGTGACGAGCCCGGTGGCCGGGTCGCACGCGAAGGCGTCGGCGCCGACCTCCCGGCCCGCCACCGCCACCCGGACGCTGCCCGCCACCGGCTTGGCGATGTGCCGGCGATAGGGCGGGAAGCCGGAGCCGTAGGTCTTAGTCAGCGCGAACGTCGCGGTGGCGCCGTCGCCGGTGCCGAGCGGCTGGTCAAGGGAGCCAATCGCCCGGCCCGGCGGGCCGGAGCGGAAATCGACCCGGTCGCGGTAGCGGAAGCCGTAGAGCCGGCCGCGCCGCTCCTCGAAGAAGGCCAGCACCGCGTGGAGGGAATCGAGCCCGCGCAGTCCGAACCCGGCATCGTAGCGGCGGCGGGAATCGGCCCAGCGGCCGTTGCGGTGCTCCCGCCCCGAGGCCAGCGTGACGATCTCGGTGAGCCGCTGCGGGCCACCGCTGCCGCGCAGCGACACGTCGAGGGGAAACAGCACCTCGTGGAAGGCGTCTGCCATGGCGCAATGATCCCGGAGAAGCGGCCGGAGAAGGCACGTCCTCCCGGCCGCCGCCGGCCGGAAAGAGTTTTTTCGGAATGGGCGAAACTTCGGAAACGCCGTTCATCGACAACCGGCCGCAACCGGGCGAAGATCATCGAAGACGACGGACGCTCCTCCGAAGATCTAGATCTCCTGAATATCTCAGAAGATCTTGCCGGAGAGTCGTGCGTCGTCGGCGAACCAACGAGGAGCCTTACGATGAGCGCCGTCCCGCAGCCGCTGCACCCCACTCTCGACATTCGCCGGGTCGCCGGCCGCATCGGCGCGGAGATCCGCGGCGTCGCGCTCTCGGGCGATCTCGACGCTGCGACGGTGGCGGCAATCCGCCAGGCGCTGGTCACCCACAAGGTCGTGTTCTTCCGCGACCAGGATCTCGACGAGGCGGGCCAGGAGGCGTTCGGCCGGCGGCTCGGCGACCTTGTCCCGCACCCGACCGTCCCGTCGCTCGCCGGCACCGCGGGCGTCCTCGACCTCGACGGCAGCCGGGGCGAGCGGGCGAGCTCCTGGCACACGGACGTGACCTTCGTGCCGGCCTATCCGGCGATCTCGATCCTGCGGGCCATGACCCTGCCGGCCTATGGCGGCGACACCCTCTGGGCCAACACGGCGGCGGCCTATGCGGAGCTGCCCGAGCCTCTGCGGGAGCTGGCCGACCGGCTCTGGGCCCTGCATTCGAACGTCTACGATTATGTCGGCGGGCGCGTGAACGCCCCGGAGGCCGGCCGCCAGCGCTACAACGAGGTGTTCACCCGGACCGTCTACGAGACCGAGCACCCGCTGGTGCACGTGCATCCGGAGACGGGCGAGCGCTCGCTGATCGTCGGGCATTTCATCCAGCGCATCCTCGGCCTCACCACCGCGGATTCGCAGCACCTGCTCGCGATCTTCACCGACCACGCCACACGGCCCGAGAACACGGTGCGCTGGTCCTGGCGGCTCGGCGACGTGGCGATCTGGGACAACCGGGCGACCGTCCACCGGGCCGTGGACGATTACGGCGACCAGCCCCGGGTGGTCCGCCGCGTCACCATCGAGGGCGTCCCCCCGGTCAGCGTCGACGGACGCCGCAGCCGGGCCCGCGAGGCGGCCGCCAGCAAGGCGGCGTGAGGGGGCGCTCACGTCGCCCGCTGCCCCCGCGCGACCGCGCGGGCGAGACTTGCCGTCACCTGAGCTTCCGAGCGGCGGAAGGCGCCGGGGTCCGGGGTGGCGATGTTGACCGTGACGGAGACCGGCCGGGCTGCGGCGCCGCCCGCGGCAACGCCGAGGCGGCCGTCCGGGCCGCGGTTGAGTGGCAGGATCGCCTCGGGGCCGGCCTCGCCCATCAGGCCGGTGCCGCCGGCCATCGGGAAATAGGTCGGCGCAGCCACCACCCCGCCTGACGCAAAAGGCTGGACCCGGCCGCCCCGGAACATCCCGCCCCGGGCGAAGCCGGTCTCGCTGCCGGCGCCGGCCCCGAGCACGGCGTTGACCAGGCCGGTGATGCCGGAGCGGATCGGGCCGGTGGCCGCCCGGGCCGCCGCACCGGCGAGCTTGCTGCCGATCGTGCCGAGCACGCCGTCGAGGCTGCGCCCCGAGGCGGCGCCCCGGGTGAGCGCCGCATCCAGGCTGCGGCCGAAATTCGTGGCGAGCCGGTCGAGGGTCTCCAGCTGCGTGATCCGGGCGGCATCCTGCGGATCGGGATCAGTGTCGATCGTCACGTGGCCCTCCTGCATGGTGGTTCTCGGCAGGTGCGAAACCCGGGATCCCAAAGGGCTCAGCCCTTTGGCGGGGTGTCGGGGCAGCGCCCCGACGCGGCTCGGCCGCTCGGCCCCGGATCCGGATAGGCGGCGAGCAGGCGCTCGAACGCGTCGCGGCTCAGGGACTCCGGACCGCGTCGCCGACCCAGGGCGGCGGCGAATTCGCGGGGCGTGGCTGCCCAGAAGGCGGCCGGGCTCCAGCCGAGGGCGCCGAGGCCGAGCGCCAGGGCGTCGTCCCAGGGGAAGGCGGAAGGGCGGGCCGGCGCCGACGCAGAACCGTCGGGCACCGGCTCTACCGAGGGTTTGCGGGGCCCGGCGCCTCCCCAAAGGCGGCGGCGAGGACTTCGCCGAGTGCGGTGGAGACCGCCTCCAGGCCGCCGGCCAGGGGCAGGCGCGCGACCGCATCGTCGTCGAGGGCGTGGCCGCCGCCGCGCAGAGCCGCGCCCAGCAGGGCGATCAGGTCCCGGGCCGAGACCCGGCCGCCGTCGAAGCGCTCGGCCAGGCCGACGAGGTTGCCGACCTGGAGCGCACCTTCCAGCTCGGCGAGGGCGCCGAGCGTCAGGCACAGGGTGTAGCGCTGGCCGGCGAGCTGGAGCGGAACCTCGCCGCGGATCCGGTTGGCCATGGCTCAGGCCGCCGTGAAGGCGAGCACGCCCGCCGAGTCGAGGCTGATGTCGAAGGTGACCTCGCCGGCATGGTCGCCCCGGTATTCGAGGCTCGCGATCTGGAACGGGCCCTCCAGGGTCCCGAAGGCCGGCACGACCACCTGGAAGGTCTCGATCGCGCCCTCGAAGAAGATCAGCCGCAGCCGCAGGTCCGAGGCCTGGTCGCGAAACACACCGGAGCCGGCGATCGCGGCCCGGCGCACGCCGGCTCCGGCCAGCAGCTCGCGCCAGCGGCCGGTGGAATCGGCGTTGGTGACGTCCACAGTCTCGGCGTTGAGGGTGATCTGCCGCGTGCGCAGGCCCGCCACCGCCAGGAAGCCGCCCGCGCCGTCGCCGGCCCGGAGCAGCAGGTCCTTGCCCTTCTGTGCGCCCATCGGGCTCTCCTCTCACTGGGTTTCGGTGACGGCCTCAAGCGTCAGGGTGGCGCGGGCCTCGCCGGTACGGGCGTCGCGGGTCGCCTTGATCGCCCGCACCCGCAGGGTGACGAGGCGGCAGCCCTGGAGCGGCAGGGCGGCGTCCGTGAGGAGCGCGGCCATGCGCTCGGCGGCGTCGAGCGCGGTGCGGACCGAGCCAGACTTCGCGATCACCGCGATGGCGTGGCTGTGGCGATGGCGCTCGGCGCCGTCGACGGAATCGTCCACGATCTCGGCCTCGCCGAACAAGGCGTAGACCGGCAGAGAGCCTCGGGGCGGCTCGTCGTAGAGCCGGACTTTGCCGCCGAGCAGGGCCGCGAGGGCGGCGTCGCCGGAAAAGCGGGCGATCAGGCCGGCGCGCAGGGCCAGGAGCGGGCTCGGGTCGCTCACGACGCGCTCTCCCGGGTCAGTTCCTCGACATGGCAGACCAGGTCGCGGCCCTTCGCGTCCGGCTCGCTGACCGCGCGGATCGCGAAGCGGCGGGGGCCGGCGGCGAGCCGCATGGTCGGGTCGAGGGCGACCCGGGCGCGCAGGGTGACCCGGTAGGCTGGGAGCGTGTCGGTCCGGCCGCCCTCCGGACGGTCAGCGAGGCCGGATGGGGCGATCGCGCCCCACAGGACCGGGCCGGCCACGTAGCGGCGCAGCACGCCGCCGAACCCGTCGGGCTGCTCCAGGGGCCGTTCGAGGACGAAGCGGCGGCGCCGGGCGCCGAGCGGCGGATGATGCGGGTTGGTCGCCATCGGCGAAGCTCCGGTCGGGCGCAATCGGAGGGGAAGCCGGCTCACAGGCGCATCCGGCGGAACGGGGCGGCGAGGTCGGCGACGTCGGTGCGGGCGGCATCCGGCTCGTCGCCGCGATGCTCGTAGCGGGCGGCGGCGAGCCGCAGGATCGCGAGCCGGAGCGGCGCCGGGAGCGGCGGCCCGTCGCCCCCGAACCCGGCCGCAACCTCGATCAGGATCGTCCGGCCGGCCGGGTCCGGCACCATGGGGTCGATCAGCAGGCCCGGCGCCTCGATCGGGTCGGGTCCGAGCCGGACGAGGCCGGCGTCGAGCGCGGTGACGCCCTTGGTGTCGGACAGCCCGGCGCGGATCAGCGTCACGAGCGGGCTCAGCGGCAGGGCCAGCCGGCCGTTCGCCGGCCAGGCATCGAGGGCGATCCGGTAGCGGCCCGGCACCAGGATCCGGCGCGTCTCGATCTCGAGGCTGGCCCGGGCGGCGGTGATCAGGCCCGCGAGCAAGTCATCCTCGGTTCCGCCGTCGTCGGAATCGAGCCGTAGATAGGCGCGCAGCTCCGCCACGCTCACCGGCTCGACCACGGCCTCGTCGGCGCGTATCGGGATCATCGCGTTGCCCCCTTGCTGGATGTCTCGAATGCCGATCCCGAAGCGCCGCCGGGCGGCCCTCACCGTCCTGGCGGCGGCCCTGTCGCTCACGGGCCGTCCAGCCGGCGCGATCGTGGGCGGCGCCGAGGCCCCGGCCGGCGGGGCCGTGATGGTCCTGTCGTCGAACGGCGGCGTCTGCACCGGCCTGGTACTCGCCCCCGATACGGTGCTGACCGCCGGTCATTGCGTCGCTGCCGGGCGGGAGCACCGGGTCCATTTTCGCGACGATGCAGGGGCGCCGGTCCTGGTCGAGGTCTCGGGCCGCGCGATCCATCCGGGCTACGATGCCGGCGCTGCCTCGGGTCGGCGCAAATCCATCGACCTTGCGCTCCTGCACACCGCGACGCCGCTGCCGCCGCGCTTCGCCGCGGTCACCTTGAGCGCCGCCCCACTCCGGGCCGGCGAGCGCCTGACCCTGGCGGGCTACGGCGCGGCCAGAGCGGGCGATCCGCGCTCGACCGGCACCTATCGCAGCGTCGGCCTGCCGGTGATCGAACCCTATGGGCCGAGCCGCATCCTGGTCTGGCTCAAGGGCGACGCGGCCGGCGGCTGCCAGGGCGATTCCGGCGGCCCGATCACCGGCCCGGACGGCGCCGTGCTGGCGCTCGCCGCCTGGATCGGCGGGACCTGCGGCGGCCTCACGCAAGGTGTTCTCGTGGGGCCCCAGCGCGGCTGGATCGACCGGGTGCTGGATGGATGGGGCCGCGGCGCGCGGTGGGGCGGCTGACGGGCCGTCACCGGGTGAGGCGATGGCGAGAGCGCAGCCGAATGATGGTCCATCCCGCTCCGGGTCGCTTCACGCACGCCGTCATTGCGAGCGCAACGAAGCAATGACGGCGTGCGTGAAATCAGTCGGCCTTGCGGCGCCCCCGATCTCCGTCCTCGTCCCAAGCGCAGAGACGGAAGACCGGTCAAACAGGCCGTTCGGGCCGTCTGCTCCCGCGTCATCGCCCGGCCCGTTCGGAACCGCAGCTTGGCCGGGTCATTGCCTTGCTCTAGGCTCCCTCAGCGCCGCGCCCTCGCCGCTGCGTCCCCCCTTGCGCCGTGAGCGCCGCCGGAGTGTCCGATGTCCCGTCGCCCGATGCGCAAGGCCGGCCCCCGTGAGCGTCTGCGCGGCCTGGGGCTCGGAGCCGGGCTTCTCGGCAGCGCTCTGCTCGGCGCCTTGGCCGGCCTGATGCCCGCCCCGGCGGCCGCGGTGATCAACGGCACCACCACGCGCGATCCCGACGGCGCGCGCAGCTTCGCGGTCCGCATCGAGAGCACGGAGGGCGAGATCTGCTCGGGCACCCTGATCGCCCAGGATCTCGTGCTCACCGCCGCCCATTGCGTGATGCGCCCGGCCGGCTACACGATCATCAGCGTCGACCGCGGCTTCCGCCAGCGCCGCACCCAGGTCATCGCCGCGACCATGCACCCGGATTTCGTGCCCGGCACGACGCCCGAGGACCAGCCCGGCGTCGACCTGGCCCTGCTCAAGCTCGAGGCGCCGCTCGGCGCCGACTACGTCCCGCTCGATCCGCGCGGCGCCGCCTCGATCGATACCGGCGCGGCGGTGGACATCGCCGGCTTCGGCGTCGTGGCCGAGAACCGGCGCGACACGGCCCGCACCCTGCGGCTCGCGCATCTCGTGTCGATCGGCTCGCTGCAGGTCGCCAACCGGGTGACCGTGGTGACCGACCGGCGGCGCATGGCCGAGACCTCGGGCGCCGGCGCGTGCCTGGGCGATTCCGGCGGCCCGATCCTGGTCGGCGGCCCCGGCGGCTACCGGATCGTCGGCGTGGTCAGCTGGTCGAGCGGTGCCCTGCAGCAGGGGGCCCGCCGGACCGCCTGCGGGGGCTTCACCGCGGTAACCCCGGTGGCCGAGCATACCGGCTGGATCGCCACCCGGTCGGCGGAACTCTCGCGGATCCCAGTCGGTGAGGCCCTGCCCCGGGGCAACCGCTCCGACTGGATGGCCAAGCCTGGCCGGCGTCGCTGAGCCGCGTCCGCAGGCCGTCGGGACGAGACGACGCGCCCGGACGTGTCGGCGCCGCTCGGAACACCGGACCCGCTGTCGCGTTTGTGCAACGCAATCGCGTTAGGCGAAGATTCGCGGCCGTATCGGCATGTTCGCGACCGTCTGCACGCAAATTCACGGAGCAGATTTCATGGCTGAGACCGGCAAGGGCAATACCGTCCGCTCGCACAAGACCCGTAACAACACCGACTCGAACGCCAAGCAGGTCTCGGTCGAAGCGCTGAACGCCCGGCTGGCGGACGGCATCGACCTCGCCCTGGCCATCAAGCAGGCGCACTGGAATCTGAAGGGCCCGCAGTTCATCGGCATCCACGAGATGCTCGACGGCTTCCGCACCGAGCTCGACGACTTCAACGACAAGGTCGCGGAGCGCGCGGTGCAGCTCGGCGCCACGGCGTTCGGCTCGACCCAGGCGGTAGCCGCGAAGACCAAGCTGCCGGCCTACCCGACCGACATCTACGCCATTGCCGATCACGTCGCGGCGCTGATCGACAGCTACGCCGCCTACGCCAACGCGGTACGCGAGAACATCGACGAGACCGACGAGGCCGGCGATGACGGCACGTCCGACCTGTTCACCGAGATCTCGCGGGCAGTCGACAAGCACCTCTGGTTCCTCGAGGCCCACGTCCAGGAGCCCACCGGCACCCTGCGCGACGGCAACCAGGGCCGGTAAGCTCAAGCTCGCCGAACTCTGGTCTGAAGCGCTGAAACATCGATCGCCCTCCCCGCTCGCGGGGAGGGCGATCGCGTTTGATAGGTCGTTTAACCAACGGTTTGCGAATTTTCGGTTTGAGAGTTTTCTCGCCGCCCGATGCACCTCCCCGTCATCCCGGGGCCGCGGAGCGGAGCCCGGGATCCAGACACATCGGTGCAGCACGGTCCTGCACCGTCGGCGGTTCTGGATTCCGGGTTCGCCTGCGGCGCCCAGGAATGACGGGGTGATTTATACGGCCGCTCTGAGCGCTCTTGCGCGGTCTGAAGATAGGAAGCTGGCCCGGACGTCAGAGGCGGCCGGGCCGACGCTCCAAAACCAGCCTCACCCGAACTTCAGCACCTTGATCGCGTCGAAATCCTGCACTCCGCCGCCGACGCGCTTGGTGACGTAGAACAGCACGTAGGGCTTGGCCGAGTACGGATCGCGCAGCACCCGCAGGCCGGTGCGGTCCACCACGAGGTAGCCCCTACGGAAATCACCGAAGGCCACCGAGAGGCTGCCCGCCGCGATCTCCGGCATCGCCTCCGCCTCGGTGACGGGGAAGCCGATCAGCGTCGCGGAACGGTCGGCGGTGAGCGGCGGGTGCCAGAGGTAATTGCCCTGCGCGTCCTTGAACTTGCGGATCGCGCTCTGGGTGCGCCGGCTCATCACGAAGCCGGCATTCTGGCGGTAGGCGGCCCGCAGGGCGTAGACCAGATCGAACAGCACATCGGACGGGTTGCTCTGCGGGAACGCCCCAGCCGCGCCGGTGGCGACGAAGCCGAGCTTGCCCGGGGCCCAGGCGGCGTTGGCCACCGTGTCGTAGCTCAGGAAGCCGCGCGGGCGGCTGGCACCATCGCCGGTGACGAAGGCCACGCCCTCCTGCTCGGCGAAGGCCATCTCGACCTCGGCCGAGAGCCAGGCGTCGAGATCGACCACGGCATCGTCCAGCAGCGTCTGGGTCGCGGCCGGCATGGCGTAGAGTTCCATGGCCGGGAAGGCGATCTCGGCGAGCACCGGCCCGTCGGTGCCGGGGCGCGGCGCGGTCTCGGCCACCCAACCGGTCGCCGGAGCGCCGACCGAGGCGGCGCGCTTGTACTGGGCGCCGGAGATCTGCTGCACGCTGGCGATGGCCCGGATCGGCGAGACCTGCGCGAGCCGGGCCAGCACGGTCCGCTCCAGGGTCTGCGGCACCAGGTAGCCGCCATCCGGCCCCGATCCGGCCGACAGGGCCTTGGCCTCCAGGCGCTTCAGCCCCGCGCTCTCGCCGGCCCGGACATAGAGGTCGAACGCCGCCTTGTGCTCCTGCGCGGCCCCGTCCTCCCGGGGGCCCTGCTGGCCGAGCGGCGGCCGGGCGCGGTCGAGGCTGATCCGGTCGAGCCGGGTCCGGGCGGCGTCGAGCGCCGCGTCGATCCGGGCGAGCTTTTCCTCGGTGAGCACGTCGGCGCCGAGCCGGCCCTCGATCTGGGCGATCCGGCTGTCATTGGTCTCCTTGAAGGCCTCGAACGCGGTGGCGAGTTCGTCGAGCGCCGGCTGGACCGGCTCGGCCCCGGGCCGGCCGGCCTTGTTCTCCAGGCCGGGCAGCCCGCCCTTGATCTCCGGGGCGGGGCTCGACGGGGCGACGGCATGGGACATCATCGGGCAACCTCGTGGCTGGGGTGGGTGAAGCGGAATGGGGCCGCCGGCGTCCGGCAAGGGGCGCGGGACGCGGCGGGTGCGGGGGCGATCCTCCGAGCGAGCCCGCGGATCTCCTCGGCGGTCGGCGTGCGATCCGGGCTCGCCCGGGCCCCCGGCTGCAGCGGGAAGGTCACCAAGGAGATCTCCCAGAGGTCGACCCGCTGGAGCCGGCGCTCCCCGCCCGCGCCCTTGCGGGCCAGCAGGGTGCGGAACCCGATCGACAGCCCGTCGAGGCCGCCGCCGCGCAGCAGCGCGTCGACCTCCCGGGCGCGCTGGACCGCGAGGTTGAGCTGCCCCTCGGCGAACAGGCCGCGGGCATCCTCGCGCAGGGACAGCCAGCGCCCGATCGGCTCGGCCGGATCGTGCTGGAACAGCAGCCGCACCCCCGCGGCCCCCCTTCGCGCCAGGCTCGCCGTAAAAGCCCCCGGCACCACCACGTCGCGGCCGAGATCGGGCACGCCGAACACGCTGGCGTAGCCGGAGAAATGGCCATCCATCGGTAGAATCCTCGGTCGGTTTTTATTTGGACAGGGGCGGAGCGCCGGAGCGGCCTGACGGGCCTGGGCGGGATGATTCATCGGTCCGAAGCGAGGTCTGTCAGGACATCACACGCCCCTCGCGAGGGGGTTACGATGTTCACGCGGCGCGCTCCGTCAGGCGGGACGCGCCCCCTCTCCCGTGCGGGAGAGGGGACCCGCGCCTCGATCGGAACCATGCGAGGCCGATGATCCTCACCCGCCCGCTTCCGGCTCCGGCGGGTAGCCCACCGCCGCACGCTTCTCGGCGACCGACAGGAACCCGGCGGCCTCGACCCGGCGCCAGAGGGATTCCCGCTCGCCCGCCAGGGCCTCGATCCGGTCGAGGTCGGGCTCCAGGTCCACCGGGCCGAAGGCGGGTTCCAGCCAGCCGGCCAGCGCCTGGGCGGTGCGGGCGGCAAGCGGGATCAGGGTCTGGCGGTAGAGCGCCCGATTGGCCTCGGCGTAGTTGGCGTGGGTGCTGTCGCCCGGCAGGCCGAGCAGCAGGGGCGGCACCCCGAAGGCCAGGGCGATCTCCCGGGCGGCGGCGTTCTTGGCCTCGACGAAGTCCATGTCTTTCGGCGACAGGGCGAGCGGCTTCCAATCGAGGCCGCCCTCCAGCAGCAGCGGCCGGCCGGCATTGGCAGCGCCCTGGTAATTGGCCTCCAACTCGGCCTTCAGCCGGTCGAATTGCGGCTCGGTGAGCGCCGCCCCGGCGAAGACCAGCGCCCCCGAAGGCCGGGCGGCGTTGTCGAGCAGTGCCTTGTTCCAGGCGCTGGCGGCGTTGTGGATGTCCAGCGCGGTGGCGGCCGCCTCGATCGGGGCGAGGCCGACATAATCGTCGTCCGGGTGGAACAGGGACAGCGCCAGGATCGGCGCCACCTCGTTCGCACCCGGAGTCGGGAGGTCGAACCGGCGGCTGGTCCCGCCGACCGTGTAGACATAGGCCGCCGGCCAGCCGTCCGCGCCCGGCAGCATCCGCATCCGCCCCGGCCGCAGGGCTTGCAAGGCCGCGATCCGCCCGTCGAGGTTCACCGCTTCCAGGTAGCCGGTGCCGCCGAGCAGGAGGTCGGCATAGACGGTCTCCAGAAGGCGTGTGCCGCTCTCGCGTGGGTTCGGCCGGGCGAGGAGCGCGAGCAGGTCACCGGCCCGCGCGGCGCCGGGTCCGGTGGCGGTGAGCGGCAGGCTCGCGGCGCCCTCGGCGACCAGCCGGATGGCCCGATGCACGATCGGGTTGCCCTGGTAGCCGGCCCGGGCCAGCGCCGCCGGATCCCGGGGCGTCCAGCTGGCCCGCCCATCCGCGTAGAGCGCGAAGGCCGGGGCGGCCTTGGTGGTCAGATCCGGCCCAGCCGGACGGGTGGCCCGGCGCGCGACCCGCGCCAGCCGATCGAGGAGGTTCGCCATGCCTGTCCGGTCCTGCGCGAGAGCGCCCGCCGCGGAAATGGACGCCGGTTCGGCGCCAGCGAGCGTTTTTGTGAACGGCTGAGAGCCGGACCCGACGGCTGCGCGAGCGGGCTCGGCTCAAGGGTGCGCGGCATCGATCCGCCCACCGGAGCCGAGCCCGGGCAGCGCATTGATCGACGCCGTTATGGAAGCCGGGTTGTGCCGAGCCGTTCGATCTGTGCGGCGGATACACCGCACCCGATACGAAGCCGTGGCGACACCGCCACAGCCACGAACCGCCGACTCATGTATGCAGGATACAGTTCGTTCCAGAGACCACGAACCGACTCCCGGCGCGCTTCCTGCAGAGGCGCGCCGTATTGTTTTGCGGATGCGGCGCCGCTCGCGGACGCTCCTCCATCGCGGGCGATCCCATCCCCTTCAGGATGACGGGAGAGACCGGGGCATCCCGATCTCGGACCTCTGGTAAAACCCGGGTCCGGTCACGGTCGCGATCAGGCCCGCTCGACCTCGCGATTGACCGAACCGGCGATGTCCCGGGCGCAGCGCAGGACGGTGGCCCGGTCTGTCTCGTTCGTGATCGCGTGCCAGAGGCGCAGCAATTCCACCGTGGCGCTCAGGTCGGTGCGGATCGTCGGGGGGCCAAAGAAGTCGCCCACCGGGCAACCGAGGGACTCGGCGATGAGCCGCAGGCGCCGATGGGCGCCGTCGGGCAGACAGTTCTCAGGATCAAGATCCGAGTCCACGGGCCGCCCTCCGATGTACGGCCAACCATAACAGCCACCCCGCGTGTATGCAATTTAAGGATGAAGGCGCATCTCACTTTCCCGTGTGGTGCCGCACGCGTGACCGTCAAAGCCGGCGGATCCTCGGTTCGCGCGCGCCATCCAGCAGCAGATGCGTCACCGCCCAGACCAGGGCGTCGAGCCGATCGGGCGAGGCGCCACTCGACAGGCCGACCGGGCCGAAATCGCACAGCTCGTCCTCCAGGGCCGGGAACGGCCCGACATGGTGGACCAGGCCCCTCGCGTAGAGCAGCGAGACCGGCTCGGCGCGCAGGTACTTGCCCCGCATGGCGCGGACCGGGGTGACCGGCACCGCCGGGTCGCACTGGGCCAGCACCGCGGCGGCCATCTCGCCGCCCTGGTTGACCTCGACCACCAGGGCGTCGGCCGAGAGCCGGTGATAGAGCGCCAGCGCGGCCCCGGCCCAGGCCTGGGGGCTCGCCCGGGACAGGCTGGCATCGGCCAGCACGTAGGCCCGGGCGCCAGCCCGCCCGGCCGCAACGATCCCACAGGCATCCGAGCGCGACCCCGAGGTCGCGGGCGGGTCCACCGCCACCACGATCCGGGTGAGCTCCGGCGCGGCGACGACCCGGCCGGCTTCCAGGGCGGCGCGATCCCACAGGGCGTCGTCCCGGTCGGCGATCAGCTCGCCGTCAAGCTCCTGGCGGCCAAGGCGCGTGCCGGCATAGCGTCCGACCACCAGCTCCAGGAAATCCGGGGCGAGGTGCCGGACATTGTCGTGGGTGCGGGCGCGGCTGACCACGGTGCGCGGGTCGGCGAGCAGGCGCCGAATCAGCGGCACCGGCCGCGGCGTGGTGGTCACCAGGTTGCGCGGGCGGGCGCCCAGCCGCAGTGTAGGGAGTTGGAAAAAACTGCCCCCGGCGGCTGACAAATTCCCAATGCCAAAAAGGGGTTAGGCAAAACCCTGTTTAAATTACACACCCCCGTCCCGCGGAAAAAGCTACCCATCCCACGAATATGATCAGAATAAATTGCCCCGGCGCGTCAGACCCCGCGGCAAGGCGCACGAAGTTGTACCGCGGCGGCCATCCGGCTCCTTAGAGTCCGTCCGAGAAGTCAGGCTGATCGGGCGAGGCGCCTGACGAGGATCATGACGGCTGCGGCGTAGAGGAAGGCTCGTGCGGAGGCGAGTGTCGCTTCCGGATCCTTCCAGAGGCGTCGATTGCGGCTGATCCAGGCGAAGAACCTCTCAACGGTCCGCTGTACAACGTTGCCCTCTGCGAGCGTCGGCCTGATCCGGCCCGCTCGGGGGTGGTGGCACGCGGAAGACGATCTCGATGTGGCCATCATCGATCTCGATGCGCCGAACCATGAGACGAAGAACATCGCGCTTGGCCGTCCAGTCCAGAACGTTGAGGCTCTCGCGCACGCGAGCGGAGAAGAGCTCCAACTGGCCAACAATCAAGGTCAGTTCGCGCTCGGCTTCGCTCGCAGCCCGGATCTCCTCGCGCTGCTCCTCCAGTTGCGCCACCCGACCCCCTCAGATCGGCGATGCGCGGCTCGAACTCGCTCCGTTCGATCACGCCCTCAGCATAACCGTCGATGAGCCGACCGATCCCGCGCCGGAGTGTGGCGATCCGGCGCTCCGCCTCGCCCAAGTCCGCGGCACTGCCCACCCTGGCGCTCACCGCAGCTAAGCGTTGCTGGTATTCGTGGGCCACCCGCGCGGGATCGTTCAAGATGGCCTCGACCTCGGTCCAGACAGCGCGCTTAAGGCGATCGCTGCGGACGGGCCGGTTGGTGCAGACCGGCTTCCCATCGAACCGATGGCCGTCGCTGCCGATGCAGCGATAGGCACCGTAGCCGAACGTGGTCGAGCGCGGCGGCAGATCCTTGGGGATCATCCGCCAAGAGATCCCACCTCTCAGAACGTAGAAGATGGCGTTCAGGACCTCCCGTGTCGTCCAGAGCGGAGGCCGACCACAGGGCGCCGGCCTCGGCATCAGTGGCGCGATCACCGCCCACTCGGCGTCGGTCAGTTCGGTTTCATAGCGAAGGCCCACGCGGCTATGCTGCCGCCGGGTGGTCGGGGTCCACATGGCGCTTCCAAGTCAGGCTTCAGCACCCCCCTGGAAGCATCGCCATCCCGGCCACTCAACCCCGCTTCAGACCCTTACCGGACGGGCTCTTAGGGGCGCGGTGCTATGATCGTGTCCAGCGCATGCCCGGCCAGCGATTGATCTCACGTTCCTTCAAGGCAAGGTAGACCGGATGCATGATCCAAGATAGCCATAAGTGCTCCGTTCCGACAGCTTCAATCACTCTTCAAATCCAGACAGCGACGGAAGCGGCTGGCGCGCATGCGATCCCATGCATCTAACACCGGATCGAGAGGTTTCATGGCCGGGGACGATCAAGTTAAACCGGCTGATGCACAACTCAAGGTCAATATGGCGTCGGGATCGTGGTCGTTCCTCAAAGCGCAGGCTGGCCGGTCCGTTGGCTACATAAGCCAAGCATGGGAATCGGCGGTGCTCCCATCCGAACTTCCGTCGTGTCACGGGTGGTCGTGTAGCTCGCGGGGGTGGGGGGCATCGGCGAATGCCGGGTAAGGTTCGGCTGCGAGCACCTGCCTCAAACCTAGAGCCCCCGATGATTGACGAGATGATGAGCGTTCGCGGCGTGTTGGTGAAGTGCGCCGACGCCGAACTACTGTGCCGGGGCGCAGCCTGCTGACTGTGTTGGACGGTCACGATCGATTCGGAGCCATTCCGTCCTATACCGCGGCAGCGCGCTGGGCAGCTCGGCCTGCAGGAAGCCGACCATCTTCTCCCGGACTTCACATCGCAGATCCCAGGCCTGCGAAGCATTGCGAGCGCTCATCAGCATTCGAATTTCAATCACGTTCTCTCGCACGTCTGAGACCTGGAGATTCACGACCTTTCCGTCCCAGAGATTTGATTGCGCGGCGATCTCTGCAAGCTTTTTCCGCATGGCTGGGATTGGCGCGGTGTGGTCGACGTAGAGGAAAGCGCTTCCGATGAGCGACGAACCCTCGCGCGTCCAGTTCTGGAATGGCTTTTGAATAAAATATGTCAGTGGCACGACAAGCCGACGCCAATCCCAAAGCCTAACAACCACGTACGTCGAGTTGATTTCCTCGACCCAACCCCATTCGTTCTCAACGATGACCGCATCTTCGATCTTGATAGGCTGCGTTATCGCGATTTGGATTCCGGCAACGAGGTTCGAGAGTACCGGCTGCATCGCTAGACCGAGGATCAGGCCCGCGGCTCCCGCCGAGGCCAGAAGGCTTACGCCGTATTGCCGCACGGGCTCGAACGTCATCAGGCACACGGCGACCGTAATCAACGCCACGAGCGTCACGGCCGCGCGTTCGAGGAGGCGCACCTGGGTGAAGTGCTTGCGCGCGAGAAGGTTGTCTTCAGCGTCGAGTTTGAATCGCCGCAGGTAAATGACGGTAGCGATGTGGATCGCGATGCAGCAGCACCAACCGGCGAGCGCAACGAAACCAACGAGCAGAAGATGGTTCACCAAGACCCGGACCTCCCGGGACACCGGTGCGACGGCGGAAGCGGCACCAACAGCGACGATGATGAGGCAGAGACGGGTGGGACCTTGCGTCCGTCGAACGAGTGAGCGCCAGAACAGGCCTCGGTCTTGAGACGCTCGTGTCAGGAAGCGATACGCGAACTGATGAAGTGGCAGCACAACAACAAAACATCCGAGAACAAGAGCGACACTCTGCGCCCAGCCCGGCAACCAACGCAGCCATCGCATAGCGTCAGTAAGCACAATATCCGCATGCTGCATCGACTCTCCACATCTTGTAAAATGAAGCGTGACGCGCGAGCGACGGGGAAGACGCTTCCGCTCGAACTGTCACCCTCGTTGCCTACCGACCGCGAGTGCCGTCGGTGTCGTCGGCCCCAGGACGCTCGACACCAATACGATCAACCGGTGAATACACGTCTCGGCAAACAGGCGTGACATATTGGACCGCCTTATCGGAAGATATAATCCGGCAAGTGATCGTAGTCATCGCGGCGACGGAACATAATGCTGCAGGACGGCGCGGACTGGCCGATCCCACCTCGCCCACGAACTGGACCTGCCGCGAACGCCAGGTTCCGGAGGCGAGACAGACGGCGGTCGCCTCGAATGTAGCCGACCGTCTGTTCGTCCTAGTGAGGGCGCGGCCGGTGTTGCCGCCCTCCTGCGAACGGGACGGCCGGCAGGAACGTGTTGGAGCGAGGACCGCGATGGAGGCCAAATCTCGCAGACCCGTGACTACCCCCTCGGAATGCGCGATCGCCGCCGGGAGGCGAACCATGGTCGCCTGCCCGACCCCAGTCCGGACCACCGCCATGGCCGCCACGCTCGAATGCGAGGGCGGCGGTCGCACTCGATACTGTCGCGACGAACATGAATGCGGCCGTCAAGTACTCGACAGTTTGTTTCATCATCTAAAACTCCGTGTCGGCTGCGGATTGTCTGGAGACGTTCGAAAGTTCGGATAAACGGACGCGGTCTGGCTCTCGAAGACTACGATAGCTGGGTGGCCGAGCACGGCAGGGCTCGGTATTTCTGAGCCGTTTTGCCGAGGCGTCGATCCTCCTCGGCCGTCTCCAGGGGGTAATCCTTGGCATATTCGGCGTCGGTCGAAAGCGCGACGATCAAGATAGATCGCGGGTTTGTCTCCAGATCCTCGCGATCGTGACAAAGTGTGTCTGACCGAACAATTCCGCCGTTGGCCCGAATCTATCAGTTACCCTTAGGTTGTCGCATCCATCTACACTCACGCAATATGCCCCACGATGCTCCGATCCCTTCGGAGCATTTGCATAATCGCCAAGAATGACCCGAAGCACTCTCAGTTTTGCCGAGGCGTGCGCGCAAGAGCGCGTCGAGGTGCTCACCTCGGTGCAGCGCCGGCCGCAGGACCACGCGAGAGAAGTTGCGCCTGGTCGAGCCGACGTATCTCCCCGGCCAATCCGTCTGGCTCGGTGATCGCGCCCGACAATGACGCATCAGGCGTCCGCGGCGTCAGCAGCTAAACTCTGAAGCTGCATGGCGCTTGCGCCGCCCTGACGTTTGTCCCTTGCATGATCAACCGCGAACCTCGCTGCGACACACAGGAGGTTCCCATGCCCATCGCCACAGAAACATGCGTCGCGAATGTCGAGATACACGAAACTCCTTTCGGGACGCGCCACGTCGCGGCCGCGTTCGGCGACGAGGTGTGGGTGAGCGTCGTCCCCTTGGATTCGCTGCCCTACACATTGACGGATAGGCCTTACCTGCGGCCGCACTCCCAAACGGTCATGTTCACCGTACTTCGGTCCGAGGACGGCAGCCGCGATGTGGTGCTGCGCCACAATCCCAGGAGGCGGCCGCCGGCGATCGACGCCGCGTTCAACCATGCGCGGGGGCTCGCGACCGCCTACGCAAACGATCATGCCGGCTACATGGACGAGCTGCGCGTGACCCAGCGAGACGAACGGCTCGCCGAGCTTGCGAGGCTCGTCGCCAATACACCGACGAGGAACGAGAAGTGGCTCACCGATGAGCTCAAGAGGAAAGCCGAGGGCAAACTAACGATGCTGCCCGAGGCGTGGCAGGAACTGATTCGCGGGACGGTGCCAACGCATCAGGGGCTGCTGGCCGCCCCTGAGCCGCTCGGTCCGCTGCTGCGCCGAAATTCGCCTGAAAACGAAATCGAAAAGCTGGTCTTCCAGGTTTGCGGGCACTTGGTCGGGATTCAGCGCATCGAACACCAGGAGGAGCAGATCAGGGCTAAGTACCAATCGGCGNNAGGAGGAGCAGATCAGGGCTAAGTACCTCGCCGAGGCCGAATCGTTGCGCGATGAAGCGGACCGAGAGGCGGTTCCGTCGGGTCCATCCCTTCCTTGATCTCGGCGGCTGCGGCGACCTGCTCCGCGACAGCACGCCCGAAAGCGTCCGAAACGCCGCGAGCGCCGCGCATCGCGACATTCGCGGGGTGGCTGACGGCCCCACGGCTACCCTGGACCGACGCGGGCTCGGAGGCCCGGTCGGCCCGACGATCGTGAGTCGCACTATCTGGGGGGGGCGTCGAGCCTATGCCAGGGGTTCGAGCGGCGTGACCGCACGGCCGGTTGCGTGGTGATCGGACAGCCGCGATTGAGCCCCGGTCTCCCCTCCCGCCGACGACCTTGGCGCCGGGAGGCTTCCGGCACGGCCGATCGCCAAGGAGTCGCTGATCTCGCCGTTGTGAGCGGCGACCATGACAGCCAGGGCGTGGGACAGTGCCGCCTGACTTGTATCGTCGGGGTTCCAGTCGTCGTGGAAGTACTGGCGTTCGAGCCAAGTGGCGAGATCGTCGGCGAGCGCGTCGACCGCCCTCGCGCCGCATGCGTGGCCATCCCCCACCCCCGGCACGCTGCGCGAGGC
>QGQJ01001531.1:0-13473 GCA_003206725.1 Blastomyces emzantsi
GGTGTCCATGAAAACAGCAACGGGAGAACTGTAGGCTGTAGGCTGTACATAGTACGCAGTAGCAACATGTCCACGAGTATCCGCTCCCAGACCCCTTCTTGCTCCCTTCTTGCTCGGCGAGTCCATCCACCAGAACCTAGCGCCTCGGCATCGGACACGCTACCGACGTTCTTGTTCCCATCCTTCAACTCCCAGTGATGCCACGATCTCACCCAAGCAAACACTAACGCTCAATCCAATTTAAAAATGCACATTCTAGACTTTGGGACGAAGCGATTTGCTCCACTGCCGTATTCCGGCGCATTGCTCCCCCTCGAATCATAACAGAATTGGTACGCACCAGCAGCCACCGTGCTCAGTCCACGAATCACGTGAGGGATGTTCGAACCAGTGGATTCTTCGAATCCGAGACACCAAACTCATGGTTCAGAGATGGCTGCACTCCGCAGAGGAGAAGCCTTGGAATTGACCTTTCCCTGCTGCCATGCGACAAAGAAGCACTCGGGGAGGGGAAGAAGGCATTATTATTAGGTATCCTGTTTCCCGGAAGCCGGTTTTCCTTTCTTTTTTATGCCAAACTGACGGGATATTTTTACCCACCACTACTACCCAACCTCAGAGAACACCCCAAATACTCCACAAAACACCAACTCATCAAGGAAACCCCATCGTCGATTCGGGTCCGAAATGCCGATTAAGGAGCGACTAAAACCCTTGCATTGATTGGTCCAGCCCAACGATACTGTGTTCGCAAGCCCCAACAATTATGAGGATTGTAAAGTTGTCCCGTGAAGACGTCTGCACGGCTGGTATGAAATAACTGCAATTATCAGTTTGTTGACTTCGAATCTGCATGATTGACAGTTGCTAGCGTCGGTCTATGAAAGCCTCGCGGATTCGCTGCAGTCTGCCACCTTTCGCTGCCAGAACAGCCGTTCGTCGTAATTGGAGAGTTCTAGCTCCTGGTACAGTCGTTTCCTTGGACCAGAACCAGAAAACCAGTACTCTTTCCTGGATAAGCCTTTTGCGTGCAGGGCGCTAATGTGAATCAGTATTTGTGTTCTCACTTTGTCACACCGTCACCAGGGAAAATGGTGAATCATGGTTGAGCAGGGTCTATTATTATTCTATTATTATTCTGATAATTGAGACTTTTGTGCTCGCTCTGCTTGGCCACTGTTCAATCATGCTGGCAGATTTTGCGCAGGAGACATTTCTGGCCGGTACTCCCCACCTTGGTTGCTAACGCCAATGTTCGCCCGGAAGCCATGGCCACAAAGTCAAACCCAGCCACGGTGGGGTCCCACACCATACAGAGCCTCCAAAACCAGGCTCTAATTTAGCAAAATCGGCAAGGATGCCATCACCTAAGACATGCATGGGGTCGCTTCACGAGGTGCCAAGGAGCTGAGGTTCCTCGACCTCTTGGGCGGATAAACATACCCGAAAGGCAGACACGATGACCATTGAAATAGTCATGAAGCCCCCCGGATAAAACGTCGTTCTTTTTTTTTTTTTTTCCTCCGATAATTATTTCTTTAACCCAGTCACTCGTTTAATCCCTATTTCGACATAGATACGCCCGCCCATAACTCACATCATGCGGTGGACACTACTGCTTCTCGGCGCCTCACTGGCCTCCGCGTCAGTGAAGGGGGTTTTTACCAACCTGAGCCCAAACCTTCCCCTATCCTCGTTCGGCGGATTCCATACCATGTCTCTCGAAGATATTAAGCAGGGGAAGGATCTCATCGGAAAAGTGATCCGTCCTCCACCAAAGCAACGGCCCAATGAGCCAACTTTCTCAACATTTGGCGCAGCTTGTGTCGGCAGGACGCATATGCGCGTTGAATGGCGCCGCTACTCACACGACGATCGATTGGCATTTTTGAGGGCTGTCAAATGCTTGATCGACCGCCCACCATCAGGCAACTTCCAATATGCGAAGAACCGCTACGAGGACTTTGCCCGCTTGCATCAGCAAAAACTCGATGAGATCCACAGCAATGACATGTTCCTTGTGTGGCACCGTTACTTCTTGTGGACTTACGAGCAGGTTTTGAGAGATGAGTGCGGCTTTGATAGAGCTTTTCCCTGGTGGGACGAGACCAGAGACGCTGGCCGATTTGCCCAAGCACCTCTGTTCACCCGCGACTACTTTGGTTCGCTCCCTGGTCCTCGCAATGGACAGGGTGTCTGCATCACCGATGGTGTTTTCGCTGGCCTTACTTGCAATATCGGCCCGGGCATGTCAAACAGACCCCACTGCCTCGCACGTGCTGTCGACGAGAACCAGACCCGGCAATGCAACAATGATTTCGTGATTGCATGCAACCAACGAACCAACTATGCAGCCATGCATAGCTGCGCTGAAACTGGGTAAGTCGCTCTTTCGGAATGTTTACCCCATAATATTGGTTCAAATGAGAGGTTTCATAGAAGCTAATATGAGTCTACATAGTCCCCATGGTTATGGCCATAACGGTATTGGCAGTGTTATGATGGACGTCGCCGGTAGCCCTAGCGACCCTATCTTCTACATGCACCACGCATTTATTGATAGAAATTTCCGCGTCTGGCAAAACGAGGCCCAGCCCCGCTGGACAACAATCAACGGCAACGATTCCCGTGGTAGGCCACTGACCCTAGACACTGTTCTCTCAGTGGGTGGCATTAGGCCCGATGTTAGAATCCGCCAAATCCTAGACACCCTAGGTGGAGCGACCATTGGTGGAGTACCCTTCTGCTACCGCTACGATTATTAGAGATAGGTATAAACATATATCATCGGCATGCGTGAGTGTGGTTGAATTTACTATCACTACTTTTCGCGGCGACATTACCCCTTCTCCCTGCACACAATTTCTTTTTCGATCACGACGTTCTGCCATTGTTCAGGGTGGAACTAGTTATACTTTTCGGATAATTTTTAATTTAATTGCATTTGCTGAAAGGCAGAGAAGGAAGAAGCCCTCCTTGAGGCTATATCAAATGTTTATCTTTTTTGAGACCTCCATTTCGCACCTCAAAACGTAGGATTATTTTGTATCGAGTAACATTTCCTTCTATCGATGGTTTTTACTTTTGTTTTTTTCTCTCCAGGACATCTGAACCGATCGTTCCTGGGCTAGCTGGTGACTCTGAAGGCACTGTGTCCCACCCCAAAGCAGTCCAAGAGAGCGAATTGACCTGTGCATATGTCGCCACTGCAGGCCATCTCTGAATGTCAATGTCATACCAAAAGATGTCTAGGTCACACTTAAATTTTCTCAGGTGATTGGTCTTTATTCAAACAAGTAAAGGAGGACGGAGTCCTGGGAAACCAATCCACAGGATGTGATAGAACGCCACACCCTCCGAAACAAGCAGAGATATTACTGAATTGTGCGCGTGTAAAGGGAGACTTTAAAAAAAAAAAAAAACCGATCGTTCAACAGCTGTCACAGAATTGGCTGCAATTGCAGCAGTCAGCTTTACCGTCTCAAAGAAACATACATGGATGTATGTATACTATATATCACTTTACCAAAGTATCAACTCCTGCCACTAGATGGGCGAATAGAAACAACGATGACTGTACGGAGTAGCAAAGCGAGAATTGTCTTCCGCCACGTGCCGTGCCGCTGAAGACGTCGGGCGCGGGAACCAATGCGTGAAGCCGGCAAAGAGGTTGCTACAGTCCAGAATAGTTGGATAGAGACCTCGCTCCAGGCAAGGAGGACATGGAGCCGCATGAGCGTTGGCCCAATGCATGATAATATCCCCGCCGTCACTGTCCCCTCAAGGAGTATGGGAGCACGCACGCCCCCCCAACTGTTCTCGAGCTGATTTTACCGCTCTAGATCTCGGCCACGAAATACTTTGTAGATACAGACAAGTTGAGCCGCCATGTTCTTCTTGATCGATTCGTGAAACAGGGCCAACTTGGCAATGGCTAGATTTGGCTGGCCGCTCACCGGCTACCACCACACCTTGTTTTCTAAACGCCCCACCCTTTATGGATCTTGGGATGTGGAACACCGTGTTCGAGTTTTCTTCTTTTCGCTTTGAAGCTCCCCGACGTGTAGGCGTTCCGAAATACAAGCGTCATGCAAATGTCATCCCAGGAGGGAAGCTCTAATTATACGCTATGTATATCTCGAGCACACGATAGCCAAAACGAGCCTAGATTTTCGGCTCGTCCTTGCTTTTATTTGAGTCGCCGTCCATTTCTTGTGAGAGTACGGAGTGGAATACTTCAAACAATTTCGTTCTCGCTGATGTTTTACCCAACTTCCTGCGGCGTTACTGTAAATACGGCTGTATCTGGCGCCTGGATATAGTTCCAAGGCTCTCTTCCTGGGTCTCTTATTTTACGGGCTAACTACCGCCTGGCATCACAGCATCAATGCTTGTGAAGCCAACAACCAACGCAGCTATGAAGATGTGCAACGTTGCTTGCAGCTATGAGCATGCCTATTATCACAACTATGGATGATCGTATATGATAAGCATAATGGAGCGCTTACTAAATGATTACTTCACCTAACAGTCTACAAAGCTTCCGCGTTACTGGCCATCCAAGTTCTCATTCGACCAGCCAAGTTTGACCACCACAGGCGCCTCTAGTTTGCCAGCATAGGCTTTCCTCCACGGTGCGATGTAAGAAGTATATGTGGGACAGTTTTCATTGCCCTTGAGTAACTCCAGCCTGCAAGATTAGACATACCTGGGTATTTTCATTGGGAAAGTTTTCAACCCGACAAGGATCCATTCAGATCTGTGGATGGTTCCTGAATATCGGAGCAGAGTTTCAACAGCAGCAGGGTGGCGACGTGGCCGGCAGGGCTACACAATCTGGAAGGTTTGGAACAATCTGCTCGGACTTTTAAGCCTCGGAAATCGTACAAAATTTATTCAATTGTAGGGAGATGGATATCTGGTACTCATAGTGCATGGGGTTTGCTGGAGCAAGTCTAATCTGGAAGCGATAAAAATAGAATAAAAAATTATAAAATAAAAAAATAAAATAAAAAACATTAAATAAATAAATAAATAAATAAAAGAAAGGGTACCATCCATATTTGCTCCATTTCTCCCCATTCCTGCCGGGCCCCGGGTGTCGTCATCAGCAAAATGCCTTTCATGTGCTGGGAATGGCGTAGTTGGTTCCGTCCCATGGTGAAGTCGGCTTTTGGAGTAGTACTTATCACTGTTCCGGGAATAATGAAAGAACATGGATAGCCCTCGTCAATTCCCTTCCTTCTTTTTCTTTGTGGTTTCCCTGTGCTGGACCGCTCCATAATCTTCGCAACCATAGGTTGGAGTGAAGTCCAGGAGAACGAAGTAACTATTTATATCAATGCCGCTTCGGTCCTCAAAGTAATCGCATCCGCCGCCAATGCCCGATCGCCGAAGAAATTCTTTTCCTCCATCTCTAGCACATCAATCGCATATGAAGGGAGACCCATGCGCTCATTCTGCCAGCGGAGTAAATGACGTTGAGTGCACTGATGAGTGTGGAAATGACGGTATGTCTCATTATCAACACACCTGATACAAGCGCCCGCCGCTGCGCCCTCGTGGGCCCACCGGCCTGGGTGAAGCCCTGTAAAACACGCCCGGTTGTTCCTGAGATCTTATGGCCGAAATCCGACCAAACTGAGGCTCCCGGCCACTTTTCGGGAAAGGGTTGAAACATGCTCCATTCGGCGCAAATATAAACATTGAGAGTCGCTGAAGTCAATGCCGGAGTTGTGCCTGTATAGAAATCACGCATTACGCATCCAGGGCCTGTTTAGCGTAGAAACTGGAACCCGTAGTCCATTGGTTCTTGAAGAATTCGGAGGAAGCGAAAAAAGGTGGGCCTTGCAACAACACTTTGGGATCGGACCGGAAGTTTGCAGAGCCGCAGCCGGTTGCTCAAGGACTACTTCCCGATCCCTGTGGACGGGGAATATAGACGCCCGATATCTTATCAATGACTTTGACAACCGTGCCTGTTAAATGGGGGTACGAGACATCTCTGGTCCGAGCTTGCGTCACAGCACGATTACATTTGAGTACAATGGCCCCAGGTTTAGTCCTTTGCTCCTCTCATGTACGGGAGGAATACCTACATCACGGTCACTGCGTTGTTTTCCGCCCTCCAACCCCCTTCAACCCGTCGAACATCCATTTGGCTACTGTATGCGTTAGCTGCTCACGTAATTACTGTTTTTCGAGCCCTTGGAGATACTTCGAAGTATATTTTTCATTCAAATTTCTCAATCTAGGATCATTTTTCGTTTTGCCCCCCCCTTTTCTTTTTCCACATACGTCTTCCTTCCCCTTACCATTTTTACTTTTCCTTTCTAAAGTAGCCCAATTTCATAAGACGCATACATATACATTATGCAGGGAGAAAACATAAACAGCTCGAGCCGCTGAGGAGCGAAGAGATTAAAAAGGAATCGAAAAGACAACCGCAATAAAACACGTCAATGATGATGGCGGTAATTCATAGGATCGCGCTCTTTCCGGGGGTTCAATTTTATGGGAGAAGTTAGAAAGATAAAGGGACGGGAGGGGGGGGACATGCTCGTTTCTCCATAATGGAAAGAAACGAGCAGGGAATCAACAACAAAGAAGTCGTTAAAGGAAGCAGTGTGCGGGCGGGGGAGAGAATGGACCCGATCGAATCATGAGAAGTGTGTATTGTGTTAGGTTAATAAAAGGAAAACATGTCATTGCGAACCATCGATGTGGATGCTGAAATAAGTGTGCATTTTTTAGCCCTGCTGCTTCTTCCGTCTTCCGACCTGGCCACGGAAACCGGTCTTGATCGCAGTGACTGAGCGCCTACTACCGCAGGAATTGCATGTAACGAAATAAAGACGGTTCTCTCCCTTGTTGAGCTCCGTGTCTGGGCTGCGACACGTTTTGCAAGTGACGTATTCAACTGGGAAATCCTGTCAGTAAAATAATTATTTTAAAGAGGTGGTAGAATTGGCGTCCACTCACCGATATATCTTCGCAGCACGTTCTCAATTTGTTTCTGCTGGAATCGACCCTTGATAACCAATCTCCTGCTTCCGTCCACGCTGCCACTAGTGACCAACTCAGCGAACAGGAATTGCATAACGTGATCCTCCGACCGCTTCATCCGCTTGCAGATATCGGTGATATTGGCAAAGATAGTTCTCCGGTTACCTTCACGCAGACACTGAGGCGGAGGAATCTTATAGGATTTGGAACCGCTTGAGAGGATATCGGGATGGTGGCTGTGAATTAAGGTAAAGAATCGAGTGACGAGCAGGTTATACGGAATGGGTTGTGTAGCATCGTGGGCCCAGATACCTCTGCCGTGTTCGATGTCGCTGACGATTTCCTCAGTCGAAGGTTTCTCCTCTGGGGGGGCTTCCTCACTGGCCAGCCCCGCCTCCGCAAGTTTGGCTTCGAAGTCCCCGTCTGCGGCCTTTTTGCTGCTTTTCTTTTTCTTCTTCATCATCGAGGGGTCGAACTCGCCGTCCGCGTTAGGCTCCATGTCCGCATCTTTCGTTTTCTTTGTCTTCTTCTTTTTCGAAAGACCCTTAAAAAGTTCGGTTACTTCGTCCACTTCCTTGTCCGGGGAGGCTGTTTCCGCGCGTTGCATGATTAGCAAAATGGGACAGGTATCGGGGAAAGGAAAAGGGGTGCTGAGTGTACAATGACTCACCAGCAGTATGCTTTTCGGCAGTAGTCTTGTCATCGGAATGACCAGCCTCAGAGATTGCCCCGTTCGCATCCATGATTGTAGTTCCTTCGCTGAACGCAACAGATTTTCTGTGCTTCTTTTCGACAACGGGGGTGTCCTTCACAGCAAAAGCAGTTAGCACTCGCGTTTATATTGCGATGAAGAACTAGCTTCAACGGGGAGTTGAAAGTTATCCTCAGCTGGGCTGGAGAAGATATGGAAGCTGCAACAAATGTGGTGAGGAAATCAATGTGGGAGGCGTAATCGGCAAAAATAGCGGGATGTGACATACCATGTCAGCCATGGTGATCGTCCTCGAAAATCCGCAACAAAGAACTGGAGTGTAGACGAAATGCTTATAAGTCGCAGAGAAAGCGGAAGTTGTATCAAGACGTCTGGTATATCAGGAAAGCCTTTGATGCTGCTGAGTTGATCGCGGGCCAGAGGCGACTCACAGATTGATACCCAAATATTCCGCAAACACGTGACTCATAATATTTCAATCACGTGCTAATTTTGACTTGGCATCATCGCCCAAAGACAAGAACTGCAACTTGTGTGTATGCTGTGACTGGGTTGATATCCAAGGAAGGGTGTAACGAAATTCATATTATCTGCCTGCAAAAGCTTGCCTCGAGAAGTCATCTGGGTTGGCTGAATGCCCCTGCCGATATAACTGCGGTGCAATACCGCTCCCGCTTCCCCTCACGCCGTAATCCACTGTTTACCTACCGGTTCCGATCTGTTGAGATTCTGGCCACTCCGCCAATTAGCTTCACCATGTCATCGTCGCCGCCGCCGTCCTCCAATTTCGTTTCCTCTCATTCTTCCTCGTCTTTGGCTTCATCGTACTTGTTAGCGTCACGGCTAAATTCATTGTCGGATGAAGATGAAGTTGCCTCCTTACCGTCAGTTTCCGCATCTGATTCCTCCCTTGACGGGGACTTCAGTGACGGGGATGATGAGTCAGATGCAGAGAGGGAGTGGAAAGAAAGTATACAACAGCTGGAGTTGCTTCTGACTATGGTGATTATACCGTTTGCTGGCAAATTCCTCGGAAGAAAGTGTGCTTATTGGGGTACGTTTAGACCCCATGGGATACATATAGCTGCTTTGCCTTCGACACTCTTCGCGCTATAAGAAGCGTGAATGGAATAAATTCAAGCTTATTTTCCCTTTTCTGATATTAACTAACTCTCGTTTATTGTATAGGATGGGCAAAAATGATGGAATGGAAATACCCGGTGGAAATTGTGGTGCAGAATAAAGCTGTTGCCCGCGGCGTTGGAGCTATCGAAGCCGCAGCTTCGCTGTGACAATATCGAGATATGACATGAATTACATATTAATATATGTTAGGTAAGGCGTTGCCGTCCGTCTACCTAGCGTCCTTAGGCAATCTAATACTAAAACATGCAAAGACAAGATACCATAAATTTCCATACAATACGCTCCAGCCAAAATGCCATTTCCAAATTGCCCTTGACTACTTGAGGAAGGAAAGCTCGCCACCGTACCCGATTGCAGATGATTAGTGCTTTGAAAATGCTGAACAACAAAATAAACCGCCTGTAACATATCCTGACGCCTACCCTGAGAATGAAATCCTCCCCGAATACAAAAACACGCCTAACCTCCAAGCGTTGCCAATATAGGCTTTTACAACTCCTTGCTTAAAGCGACGAGAAATGATGTATTTCGGTGTTTTGGTGGATTGCCAGCCGTCATGGACCTATCTCCCAAGTTTAACAACTCTTGTTGCCAATTAAACCGGCAAAAGCCGGTGCCCAAAGCATGGTCTGAACATTTGAAATTCGTTTGCAGAGAGCGACAGGTGCCGTTTAATGTGATTGCTCGAAGTTACCGAGGATCGTTGTGTTCTGGTAGTCATCCAACCAGCTATCAAAATATTCATTCGCGATGCCAAAGGTGGTTTCGGTTTCGGGAAGAATCAGCTGGTTTGACTGCGGATTATCACCATAGTCATTGCCGGCATCTTGTTGCTTGTACCCCTATCGAGAAAAAAGAAAATCCGTTAGCCACATAATCCATGCTTCACACACTAGCAACTGCTTAATCGTGACTTTACTGGAATTGGGCTCTAACCTCTTCTGTGGCGCATATAATGGGGTTGATCTCGGATGGTGTTGCCACATCTCCTGTGTCTTGTGTTGACTCAGTGGCTGCTCTGATGGGCCTGTCAATAATTAATAGGGTGGAAGTCCGGGGGATTAGCATGCTGGGAACTAGGCACTGGTTTTGCATACCTTGAATAAGAACTCGTTGAATAACCTCCTATTAAATCATTAGACCAAGTTATCCCATCGGTGTACGAGATATGGAGATAAGATAATTACTTGTGGCATCCTGTGCCGACAGCCCTTCGGTCCGTTTGTGTGCAGGGCTACACTAAATGAAGAGCCGACAGTTTAGCTAAGATGCTAGCTAGCCTTGTGGGCACAGTTGGGAACATACTCGACGATGTTTTCGCTGACACTGTCCACAAGCACCACCAAGCTTCCGGATTTGTGCTGTTTTAAGTTTCTCGACTTTTGTTCGGGCTCGTTTTGTGACACCCGCCGTTGCGGGTTCTCCCGATGATGCATGGAATGCATGCATTACAAATGGCCACCCAACGTTCCGGGACTGGGGTCCGGTCCTCGACTGTGCTCGCCGAGAGCTTTTGGAAGGGCGTTTTGGATGGTCCGCTTGAGCTGGTTGTCCATCGGATGTGGACTGATTGCCTGGGTCAATCACTTTTGAAGAAGGATATAGAGGCAATGCCATCTGAGCAGAACTGCTCATTGCGTTGTCTGTGTAATTGGGCCATTCAATCCTGGGAGATGAGGTTGGAGTGGATGGTGTTAACCACCTATCGGGGGGCATTTTAGAAAAGCGGAATGTGTGATCAGCCACTTCATTCACGAGAAATGAGGTTGGATTTAAGGATGGGGTTGAACTGTGGGATAAAGTTGAATTTAAGGGTGTGGTTGGATTTGAGGGTGCTATCCAACTGCCAGGGGACATTTGAGAAAGGCCGACTGTGTGATCAGCCAAGTCATCCACAGGAAATGAAATTGGATTTAAGGGTAAAGTTGAATTTAAGCGCGAGGTTGGATTTGAGGGCGCTATCCAGCTGTTGTTAGACATTTGAGGCATGGTTGGGAAGGATCCATCGATGGCTGTCCTGGAGTTTTGCCCAAAGCCGAAACTGTGAGCTTCCAAAGGCATCAGGAATCCACTAGGCTGAGAGGGGTCGAAGCTATTGTTGTGATGTCCGGCAAATGGCAAATGAACCACATCTTCGTACTCTGAGCCATGGATGAATTCATTCCAGAGAGTGTGTGCGTTTCTTGTCGCGTTTGGGGTAAAGTTTCCGTTTAATCCGGTTTCCATGATCACTTGTCTGTTATTTGAATCCGGGAAAATTGAATTTCCTTTTTCCACAAGCGGCCCGAATGGACCGGAGACGGAGGCAATCATGAATCTAGAAGTGGAGTGAAAATGCCGACTGGAGTTTGGTCGTCACTTTCCTGCCTCGTTGGCATTTCATTTGCTTTAAAATCAGGCTAGATTTAATCCAATGGAGAAAAGCGATGCCGGCTCCGATGCCTGGATGAAGTACTACACTGTTGAAATCCAAGATGGCTTCTTTCCTATGGCTATGCGCGTGTTTTCCTCGGGATTTGCAAGTTGGAAATAGAACCTATAAAGTGGTTAAAATTTTGAAGCCTGCTCAAGAGGACAAAAAACAAAAGAGGAAAAAGAAAAAAGAAAAAGATATGGAGTTGAGGAGGACGATACCTAGCAAGGGACTCTAAAAGGAGATATCGATAGTAGGGGAAGCTGGATGAAACAACACACCAACTCGTGGATTGCTTCGACGTGGTGTGACTTATATATGGGGTAGTTTTATCTATTCCTCAAAAGGCGAAGGATGTCTTGTGGCCAACTAGGGATGCGGAAACTTTTTGCCAAATGCTGCGCGGAATGGTTTTGTCAACGGCCAAATCCATGATGGCTTGCCTGGAGCACACACTGGGTTGTACTCAGTTGGGCTTCAACGGTTTTTGAACCCAACCCAATCATACCCCGCCCACTGACATGCAGGATGTTGAACTCAACACAACCCGGGAAGGGGGGCACATTCTGAAAGGGGATGTAGAGTGAAAAAGAGCTGTATTGCTATTGGAATAGAGTTCTATGTTCACATATTCCTCGCGTTCCATCTTCAAGTTGACCACCTGGAGGACCACTGGCGGACTCGGGACCACCTTTTGCTCAGCGTGTGCGGTATGGTAGCATGTATGGTACCTCTTTTGCCAACGCGGGCTGCAGATCAACCAAGCGCCAATGTCCAATGTTCATAATCGAAGTGTCACACACAAACCCGGGAGAGGTGGTGGAGAGGGGGGGGGAATGCCTGGAGACCATGCGCGGCTGTACAAATACCGAATTCGCTGTGTAGCTTCAACTGGACTGGTTCGTCATAAACATCTTCCCACAGCTTCAATGTCCATGGCAGCTGAAATGATGGAGCAAGAAGTAGGGATAGACGCGGAGTGGTTTTGGCTTGATCTCGTTTATGTAAGTGTACCTGATCCCGGAAGAGTCGCGGTGGCAAAAATCATCTCCGTTGCCGTTTTGGGAAATTAGCCCTCATCCCATCCCGCAGCAATCTTCAGCATAACCGTGGTCCGGGAAGGGATGCCACCTCGGGCGCTTATTAATGTCGTTCATTTTCACGCTTGATGACATCGACATCGATCCAACTCGCGGCCCGGCATTGGCTGATCCTGGGCGCCTTTTTGCATCCTGGAGGCCCGCACATGGTATCGGGGATGCTACATCCCACCCGATACCATCGATGTTGCTCTGAGTCTCTATCTACGCCGGAAAATATGACGTGTTCGATCGACACTTGAGACCCCTTCTAGGCAAGAAGACCACCAAAACCATGAATTATACAGAAGTTGCTAAATATAGTTTTGTATCTGGCCTACTGTCCCCATGATGGTTGAGATTGTGGTTACTGTTCAACAGTATTATCCAGCAACGCTCGCTTTTCTCAGGAAAAGGGAAACCTACGCGCGGAATGTGTTTTACCCATACCCACCACCCACCCTCTAGTTGGAGGCCGCCGGGATAGCATGGGTTGGCACCAAAAGATACATTCAACCATTCTGCTCAATGTATGGTAAAAGGCAAACTTTGATGGCATTTGGAGCGGAAATAATTTGGAATTGGGCTGGAGACGATTTCTTGGACATGGGATGGGGCCTTGAGTCCGCCTGGGAGCCTTGCAAGACCTTCTCGTTGGCCGCCGTAGTAAAAGGGCTACAACCCCGGGCCAGGAAAAACAAATATTGTGCCTTATCACCCGTGCCGCTGAATTCACCCGCCACAGGCAGTTTATTGCAACCGTTGAATTGCATTTACTTTTCTGAGACTCTGATTGACCCTTGGCGTCTACAGCGCTGACCACCCAGAGGACCTCGGGACCGACGATATCTACACGTGATCTAACCAGCCCTAATTCGTTTCAACGGGGCCCAGGGGGTCGCGAATTTTTTGCCTTGCGAAGATTCCCAAGGCTTTGTTTGGTATATTGGTCAAAAATATATTGTCATCATTTACCAGACCACGGTTCAAATCAGTGCGAAATTGACAACGAACATTCCTTTGGTCTGGGTTACACAAAAGATTGCCGCCCCTACTATTATAGCTAACCATGTTCATAAAAACCAGGCCGATCAGAGGGGGGAGGGGGGCGGGAGGGG
>QGQJ01001535.1:0-19705 GCA_003206725.1 Blastomyces emzantsi
TTTGGTCGTGGCTATTCGTGGTAGATGCAGCGTAAGTAGTGCTTCGGGAGCTTGCAGCGGGATCTGAGGAACCTGGAGTAGCGGATCGAAGTTTCTTTCTGCGGGAAGACGGCCTCTTCCGACGACGGGCTGAGGGTTGAGGGTGGGCGGGACTATGCCGGGGGCCAGACAAAGACGGGGCGGGGTCGTTCTTGTTGCTGATTGAGTGTGAAGGAGTGGGCCCCGGACCAGTTTTCTGAGAATTTGTCCAGGGAGGTGTAGGAGCGTGAATAGGAGAAGCAGCAGTGGCACTGGCGGTTGAAGGGGTGGCCGTGGGTAAGGCAGAATCACGAAGACGACTGCTGGTACGTCTCCTCCGCCTCGAGGCGGATCTTGAGGCAGAAGACGGATTATCGTTTTGGAGAGAAGAAGAGGCAGGGCGGCCACAGGCTCCAGCTTTTCGCTCTGCAACCTTGCGTCTCTTTGAAGAAGACGTGGTGAAAGTGAGCTGACCACGGGCTGTGGCAGCTCTGGATTAGTAGAAGAGGGAGAGGAGAGAGGGAGGAAAAGAAGAAGAAGAAGAAGAAAAGAAGAAAAGCAAGACGTAGGGAGATGGAGGAAGATGGAGGGAGGGAATGGCGGACACGAGGGAGGAGGTTGTCAGCAAAGCCTGTATGTATTGTTGCGGGTATTGTATTGTATTTGTTGTATTAATAACCACAAAGCAAAAACACACAGAGGGCTGTGGTCAGTCAGTGTATGGTTTTTTTAGCTGCCGCTCTAAGACAGTACGCAGGCAAAGCCTCTCTCAGCCTTGAGACCTCATGACATATGACAGGATGGGTTCAGGGTTCTCAGGATCAAGAGACCAATCTCCACCGGATGACCAGATGCAGACCTTGAGAACTATTCAAATGTCAAATGGCGGCTCCTGATGTGATGCAGGTGGACTGGGGGCTGTCCTGTACATGTATGTACTGTACATACTAATATTAGTGTTTGAGTGGTTCCAGAAAATCATTCCCCATTGTTGCAGGCAGCAGGAAGCCTTGTTTCTGTATGGTAACCTACTATGTTTACCATACCGTACCTTACCTTACCCGCAAGGCTACGATATATCTGTCGCGGCCGTTCCGCGGGCGGCTAAATAAAATCCGCCAGAAATGCCCCAGGCTGAGCTCTCGCCACAGCTGGGGAGGAGCCCGCCGTGGGCATGGGGCATTATGGACGAGCTTCTTATTGGTTTTGTTTAATCTCTCTCAATTAATATAGAGGCTGCTGAAAAGAAGAAAGGGGTTAATGTGGCCGTATAATAAAGTTACGTGGCTCCGTTCCCACAGAATATAATATAAATAAAGAGGATAATAGATGTAAAAATTACAACGTCATTCACACGTTTTCATAAGAATTAGATATATTAAGGTCCATGGGAAATAAAATAATAGAGGTGGTTCTCCTCCTCCTTAGAATGGAATTAAAAAAAAAATGACAAAAGCGAAAATAAAACAATAGCCCCGTGTTAAATAAATAGCCATGGTATGCATGTGTGCTTTAAAACCGGGGCTGGGTGATCAACTGCGATGGGGGGTAACTGCAGTTCAACAACTTAACTCAGTAGATAACAATCTTGTCCACTTCTTCCTTGGCCTCGGTCCATGTCTCGAGGTTCTTCCGCGCCCAGTCCAGGTGGCAGCGGGCGTAGGACACCTGTAGAGGAAGGATTGGAATTTAGAACAAGGGCAAGGACATTTTTCGCGCGGCGAATAAATGCAACGGGAATTGGAGAAGAAACATACCATATACCGTCGGAGATCATCTTCCTTTTCTTTCTGGAACCGTTTTAGATCTTGCAGGACGCCGGAACTGGCATCTTTGACATCCTTCTCGGATACTTCAAGAGCTTGCTCCAACTATGAATAACAATAATAGGGCTAGATCAGCAAACTAACCTTCGCCACGAAGTGATTATAGTGTTTAGAGAAAAAAAAAAAAAAAAAAAAAATCTAACCTGCAACAAGGTCTCTTTTGTTTTCCCGATCTGGTCTCGCCGGGTTCTCTCGGGGTCAACATCGACAAATCCATGGACCGCATGGCTGATTCGACCGAATATCTTATTCGTCACGAAGTTACCGCTGGGGCTCTTACGGTGACCTGGTGAGGGTGATGGGAGTTGTTCGAGTGTCCGCTGCGGCAGGCCCTGGGATGCAGATGGCTGCGGGGAATCACCACTCCCCGGTGGGAAATCAGAGTCTATCGACGCCGTATCTTCGGCATTCGGCCTCGTTGCTTCAGGCGTTCCCGTCTCCGGTATGCTGGGTGCAGATGAATCTGACAATGTCCTTCTTGGCTTTGGGGATGTAGCACTGCCGCCTGTGCGGTTCAGATACTGCTCAATCCTTTTGGCTTCTAGCTCGCTCCGTTCCAAGGAGTCTAGTAATGCCTTCTTCTTGCTGAGCTCGTCCCGAGTCATTTCCTGCTGGATGCGCTTTAGGACGCGGTAGCGGAGAACATTCCGGACGACGCCAGCAAATTGTGCACTCTCCCTCATTGGTTCTGCGAATGTTGCACCCAGCGTCGAAGAGAGCTCCTCAGTCTCGATATATGAGGTATCGGCTGCCTGTCCAATTCGTTCTATCGCTGCAGCAACCGTGGCGGAAGGCTCAGAGAGCGAGAATCCATTGTACCGGGCGCCAAGCTCCATCAAATCTGCGGCAAGCGATGAAAGATGCGTCAGGGTCCGCCGGTTTACTTTTTCGATATTTCCTTGCAATAGTAGTTCCAGCTCACGGGTTGATGCCTCGAAGTTTACAAAGTATGGGTCCAGATCTTGTTCACTTAGATTGCGCGATGTTGGCGGAAAGCGGCTAAGGAAAGGAGCATTTCCCGGCGCTGATGAAGCATGGTCTGAAGGAGATGGAGAGGTGGCTGAAGATGATTTCAGCTTCGCGGATGATGAAGGAACTGGAAGCCAGGCATGTGCGGGTTTCGGATTTGCGGGGTCGAGCGGAGGGGCTTTCAGGTTGTTTTTAGGAATAGAGGAGACAGGATGTGAATGAAGTACTTCGTTCTGTAGGGAAGTTAGACACTCAGTTTCCATACACCATCTAGTGATCTTTTATCAGACGGGTGCAACAAACCCAGCTTGCATTCGGATCTAGAAACCTCCACCACACTCCATCCTCTCGGATCTCCTTCATCCGCCGGCATCTATTCAGGAAGACCGCTAACATACGTTTTCGCAAGTCGATAATAGAGCTATCTTCTTTAGCCTTGGTGGGTTTCGCCGCATAATCGGCCATTGTATGCTTCTCAGGTATGGGAGGGATGATGAGGGTTGGATGAAGGTTAATGAGAGTGGCGCGCAGAGAGCTAAATTCTGAGTACCGCCGTCGAACTTCCAGATCCTGAAAGTAGGCCGTGTCAGGTGAAATCAACAATAATAAAGGGGAAAACATCATTTCCTCGGATGCTCACTTACCCCAGTTCGTATTGTATAAACAATGAAGCTGCCTCCACTCTCGTGGTTCTTGCCCGCATGTGTGATGAGGATTGGGAGCTCCGGATGCTCGTAGAGGATCTGCTCTATTCGGCTTTGGTAAACCCCCTTCTTTCGCGGATAGCTTTGATTGTCTTCAGCATGTTCATAGTCCTCCGCCTCATCTTGGCCCCCATCATGGCTGATTGGACTGTCTAATCGGGACACATAGTCTGGAGGGGGGTCTAGGGTCGAGGCCGGGGATTGCGGGGTGGAGGGAGATTCGAAGGCTGGGTGGGAGAGTATAGGGTTAGTTGGAAAATCTGCCAGTACGTAAGGAAAGATCTAGCAAAAGCATTTCTCACTGGGGGACGGGGGCTCTTCATGGAAAGGATCAGTTGCGGCATCCAGATGGCGATCAAAGGACCCGTAGGGGTTGTTGTCCTCGTCGTTCCACATCTTGCCGGAGCAGGCTCAGTATCTCTAGAGGCTCGGCCGACAGTGCTGGGAGACCGGAAGCATGAACGGGCGAACTGCAATCGGGAAAAGGACGGAATAGGATATCGAGCACAACAATAAATCGCGTGTGTTATATGTAGTACAAGGCTGGAGGCGCGATGTATGTATGTATGTATGTATGTATAACTTATATGTAGTGATTCTCTGTCAGCTGGGCGGTTGACTTGTTGGTGGTTCGGACGTTGCAGCTTGGATGGGGCGCAAGTCTTTCCTTGGCTGCACAACGTCACTACGCTGCTAAATATCCAACACCAACGCCGAGTTAAAAAAGATATAATATTATATCACGGTTGGCTAAATAAACAACGTTCACCTTTACACAACACCCTTTTTTAACTTCTCGACATTGTTTCTGTTTACCTCGATTAAGAATAGAGACGAAGCAATGGATGTATCACTGCAATATTCACCGCTTCATATCGTGCTGTGCTCGCTGCTCTGCGGCCTCAATCACTCAGCAGCTCACAACCTGGAATCTCCAGGCTGCACCATTAATTACAAAACTCTCCACTATTTAACTTAACGTTCTCAAGTTCCCTGGTTGACAGTTACTCGGACCAAAAGCCCCAGTGGCAAACTCGATCCCAGCGGCTATCCACGACTATACAAGGGCGTGGATGAATTGGTGCTCGTTCACTATTCATCATTTTGTACTCATAGAGGAACATCGCACTCTGGCACTCTGGCAACATGGCAACATGGCCGTATGGCCTCCAGCAAATTCTCCCAATTGATTTCGGCCTCACGAGGAACTAAGATCCCCTGGTCAAAATTTATCTTCCCCCGCGGTGAGGACAGACGTTGTTAACCATCTCATCTTCCTCCGACAAGGGCGACTCCCAACATTTCTGGAGGCATTTTGCTCTTCGTTCTGTTAGCTATTTCGCTCGCTTTGGTCTGGGATGGATCCTGGATCCTTCTTGGTCATCCACCGGGTTCGGGAGGTGTGCTGAATTCGGTGTTTGAAACTTCACATCATTGTTGTCGTCAGCTTGGAAGTCTCGACGACGATGACAAAAAATGCTTGCTCCACCAGCGTGTATATGTATTTTTGGTGAAGAAAAGAAGCACAGCAAGCCCCGGCTGCCACATATAATTCTATGGCTTTGATACTCAAACATATTTATGTCTTTTTCAGATAACTCGCCGGTATTTCTTCTTTCGGCGCGGGTTATCAATGCTCTCGATGTAGTTTGTTGCTTTGGTCTTTTCCTCTATCCCCCTTCGAGTTTGGGTTAGACAGTCCGTTCCTTCTATGAAGTATATCAAGTTATATACATGCCTGTATTTCTCTATCTATACCAGGCAATTATAGCCCGCCAGAAACATGGAATCAGCCAGGGGGTACAATGTTTTATTGCACTTTGATAGGGATTGATGATCACAGGGGCTTGCTGTTCCTGCAGACAAGCAGTATACACATACTAACAAGGCGTTTGCATTTGCCTTCTGTCATTGTATTGATGATATCTGTTGAGGCCTAAAGATTTCTCTGAAGTGGGTATATATCTATCGAAAGCGATAGGGCCGGTAAGCCCGCATTATGCAGGGAGACAGCCGACTGAACTTCCAAGAAGAAGCGAGCAAGGTTCCCAAGGTGCAATTTACTTCCCAAGGATCAGATATTCTGGGCATCTATTGTAATTTTCGATTTTCTATATTACTAACGCTCCTGTCTAGGAGCCAGAGGAAAAATAAGCAAATAAGAGTTGAAGTAGAGGTGGGAGAGGTGGGAGAAATAGGAGAAATATACGGGTATATACGTATAAAAACAAGACACAATCCCCTTGCAATCACACCGGGGCTACCCATACCCTGAATGCTTATTCCGCACTATACGACCGCTTGTGACGAGGAGGCCTTTCTATTCTCACCACACCTTCACTCCGGTGTCGTTCATGAGCGTTTCTCGCCCGCTCCTTTCCCTTCCGCGTTGACGGTCCCGGATCGCCATCCGCATAGCTGTCGGTGGAATCAATTTCAACCTTCCTCTCGAATGTCTCGTCACTCCCATCGCAGACTAGCATACTTTCACGGGGCGGTTGCCTTCTGTCCCAATGTGATCGTTCCCCGCTAGGGCCAGCTCTCCGCTCAACGGGCACCCGATCTCGTGCGCTCGGACACGAACGTGGGCGTTGTGCCTCCCTTTTCTCGCGGCTATCTCTGCGGTGGGATCTTCCGGTTGATTCCCGCCTGTTCACTCCATGTCCGTCGGGCTCCCAACGACGGCGTTCGTCGGAACTATATCTCCTCGCAGGTCGCTCGCTACGGCTCTCCTTCACAGCGGATGTACATATATTTCTGCCTTGGTGTGGTTGAGGAATTAGCATTGTCTGTGCTACTGATGATAGGCCTCCCTCGCGCCTCTTCCGGCGCCTCCGTCTGTGGAGGTTTCTCCTTTCCCGTCTCTCACGCATTCCTCGCTCTGCATCCACCGTCCTGCGTTCCCTGTGCCAGTTTGGGACACGGAGACATATTAATAGAGCCAATGTGAAGAAAAATAGGAACAACAGTATTGATGCTGCGAGGACGCCGCCTTGCTCCTCTGGTGTCCATGAATTCCAGTCTCCGCCCGGTTGTTGATCTAATTGTCCCTTTTTTGCAGTTTGAGAAGGGGTGGATATCGGAATAAGCGTTGCCATGGCTCCCGGCGAGCAGGCGAAGTTGGTGTGAAGTGTGCTGCTGGCTGGCTACCTCGAGGGGCTGGCACTAATTGAAAAGGACATGGGCATTGACATTGGTTTGGATGTAGAGCCTGTTGCGTTGAATCCTGGTCGGGAACTATCACAGCTGTTATTTTATAGAAATGATCAATGACCAGAGTTATTTTAGCAGGTTGTAGGAGATTGAAGTAATCTGATGTGAAGTTGCCGTGCCTTTAGCGATGGAAGGGGCGGAGAGATATAAGTGGTTAGGAATAAGGGGGAACTGTCTACACCCACGTAAATTGATCAGATGTATCAGTGTAGTGAAAAGATCGAATAACGCCAGCAGAATTGCCTACGATCAATCGAAAAGAAAACTTTTCAATTCTTCTAAAAATAGAGAGAATGCTAGACAGGCCTGAACAAAGGATTTGGAGTGGAACCGCTAACGGCAGTGAAAGAAAGTAAATTTCACTCTTGACAATGAAACAAGAATTTTTCTATGGAAGTGTTGATTGCGGCTGGATACTCGGATAAGGCGTGTATACGGACGTTATTCTAATTGTTTGCAGCCCGTACTCAAAAAGAGAAACAAACAAAGGGAGGCTTGAATGCGACCGTGTAAATTGATGTTGTATAGGCTCTGTGTCCCATATAAATAGATCTCAATGCCATTGCATCCGTAGCAAACAGTGCTAGCACTCACTCCGGCGTCTAGTTTGCTTCTAGGCAATCATCTCATATATCTGCCACCCCATCTTTACCAGCACCAGCAAGCAAGAAGGTATACCAAATTACCTACCAGTTTACGACTAGTGGTGACCAGTGGCGGCGGCGGGTGGTGCTGCTCCTCCACCCCCCGCTCCGTTCGCAGGGGGGTGTCCGTTGGCTGGTTGTCCATTCCCATTCACATTCGCATGTCCATTGCCGTGCGCGTTTCCATTTCCATTTCCTGGGGGGGCATTGGCTGGCGCCCCATTTGCTGGTTGCCCGTTCCCATTCCCGTTGCCACCCCCGTGTGCTGGCTGTGGTGGGTTTGCTTGTCCTGCGTTTCCCGGCTGTAAGTTCGCCAATGGTCCATTATTAGCTGTGATGGGCGGGTTTCCTGGCTGCACTGCTTGCGCTGGTTGAGGGGGAGGGGGAGGAGGATCGGCCGCCTGAGCTACCTCAGCTTCCTGGGCGTTGACGGCTTCCTCTACTTTTCGTGTCTCTAGCATCATTTTGTTCATTGCGAGCTTGTGGTAGAACACGAAGGCGGCGTGGATGACAACTCTATACACGATGAACGCGAATACTGGTACCAAGATAATGATGAGAACGATGATATGGTTGGGGCGCATGGCTTTTTTTGGTGGAATCACCTCCCCCAGAAGAGTGGAGGGTGATAGGGTGTGAGATGGAAGTGTTCGATATGCCTGATCTACTGGCGAGGAAGCACTTGGAGTTCGAAATATTTAGAGGCCTGCATGCCCAGACATAAAGGCTATGTGGTGTGCCGTTGTGCGAGGTGTCAAAATAACCCTTGGTCAATATCGCGTTGAGGATGCGGTTCAATGGCTCCTGTCTCAGGGGCTAACGTCCGATTGTTCAAAAGAACTTCACCATCGATCAGCAAGTTAGAAGTAAAAGATTTGAAGTATGGAAACATACCATTATCTGGGCATGAAAGCACCTGAGAAGCGATAATGTACCAACTTCGAGTTGAAAAAAAAAAAAGGATTCATATCAAAACAAACAACTAACAGGGAGTTTTCGCCCAGCAACAAAGAGAGAGTTGTTGCGATCTAAATGGGTTGTAGATAAAGTGAGAACGAACAACAAAAAAAAAAAAATCCTCTTGAGAGCCACAAGAAGAAAACCGGAATAATATCCATGAAAGAAATTAATTAAAAGTGGAAAAACGAAAATCAAACAGCAAAAAATTACAAGTTACTTCTTAAGAAGTCTTAAGTATCACAGCTGTTCTCAGAGCCTTCGTCACAATCAATAGTCGTTTTCAGAAGGGTTAGCCAGCAATGATGCATGCCGACCTTTTGACCCTGATCCCACAAATCCTTCAGTCTTTGACGGACCAGGGCTTTGTCCAAGACCAAAGTTTCAGACGGAGGAACAAGGAGGAGAATCTTTGCGCCGTGAATGACTCGGACGCCCAAGGTAAAAACATCTGGGTCGGATATCCAGCCTAGCACGCCGTCTCCACCAGCCTCTCGCGTTTCATTTATCAGCGTGGAAATACCACCAGAGACCCAGGAGTAAAGCCGTAGGGCGAAGCTTGTGTTCTCTTGCCTCGCTACCAATCGCGATAGCACTTTAGCCCATACCTCAACTTCCCGTACGTCTTCAACAAACAAATTCTGTTTTTCTTCTTGAAATAGAACTGTGCTCTCTGTCTGAAATTCAGCAAGGAGCTTGGAAACAGGTGTGAGAGTTGTAATCTTGTTGGATTTAGCATCTGAGAGGTTGGTTGGCCGACCGAGGAATCGGCCTATTGCTTCTGCACATAAATTTGTAGAATCAATAAAGTTTTCGGCGAGGATATCGGCCAACTTCGAACTAGCAGCGAGAGGGAGTAACGCAGTGGCTTCATTTGTGTTATCAGAAACAAGTGAGAAAAGTGTGGATGCTGCTTTCGCTGCAAGATATCTGATGTCCTCATCGTCGTCGTTCAGCATCCCATACAAAACAAGATATGTTTCTAAGATATTGGGTTTGATCTTGGAATACATGTTGCTTGTTTTCAACCCTAAAACAAAAATTTTCATTGAGAGCGCAGCTGCATGGCGGGTTGAGAATTCCTATCGGGATTGGTTAACCTGCATCCGACACGGAAAGGGGTATTTCGTAACAACTCACGGTTTCGTCGCCAATGGCAAATCGTAAGCTCTGAGTCCATTTATGCAAATTTGTTTTAAACCATAAGCAAACTTCAGGCACATCGAATGACAACATGCTCAGCGCCAAGAAGCATCCTCGCAGGCGTAATGATGCATTTAGCATATCACGATTCCATATACTGACACCATCGCCGTCTTTTGGGATATCTCTAGATACAACCCACTTTTGCAGAAAGTGGAACTCATTGGATATCGGGACATGATTTTCCAACAACAACATCAACTCATCCGCTAGATTCGAGGTAATAGAAAGTTGTATTTGCTGAGAGCGTGCGCCCTGAATCATGGCAATGTAGAGCTTTATCCTTTGTACCTGGGACTGTTTATGGGAGCTGAAACTGTGGTGTATGTGGTTTAGCAACCAACAGGTGGTGTCGGAGTCTATTGCTGAGATCGAGTCTATAAACACCAATAGATCTTCTGACGCGACGGTCCGTTCTAGGAGAATGCTAGTTTTCGAGACAGAAAGTGCTTTTAAGAGCAGAAATGAGGATCTGGGGATTGCCGTACTGGCTTGTGAAACTAGATCATTTAGTATGCCGAAAAGCCCATGTTCTTCCAATAGAGCATTGATTTGCGGTATGACAATGGCTATGATCCAGTCAGCACGTTTTACCCTTGTAAACCAGACATGTGATAGCATGTACCTTCAAGATCACAACGGATACCTGCCTCAATAACATCATTAAGGATTTCGACCAGTGTAGCCTGCACAAAATGAGACCTGGCGTACGAAAAAAGATTTTGGAAAACTTTTTTCACAGTTAGAAGCGTCGATCCGGAACCATCTAGAAATGTATTAGCGAGCGTGGCCTTGGATGAACGTGAGGTTTCTTACCTAGCCAGTATCCGCTCGAGGAAACCCAGAGTCTCTGCAGAGCATATCTGATACATAATGCCGTTCCGTGGATTTGGTTTTGAGAGAAAGATCCGTGGGGAACGGTGGAAAGCTCACAGACAGTCGCCGGTATCTCCTCATGCCCTAGAAGGGAGGCATATATCCTCGCTGAGTGCTCCCTGATACCCCAAACAGGGCTTTTAAACTGCTCGAATACAAAGTTTCTTAGGAGCTTTTCCTCCTCCCCGGAAAAGGATGGCACCTTTTCTCCAATTAGCTCCAGAGCTGGGAAAACTCGCTCCGTTTTTATGGACAGCTCCCAGGATTGTGAACTTGTCTCTTGTTCTTCATCCGGGATGGGGTCTTGTAGGAGTTGGCCCAATAGCTCAATTAAACCGGGATACTTTTGAAAAACGATCCTACTCCCAGGCTCAGATCCGGAACTTCCTCCCAAGCCTGCGCTGCACCCTGCCTTAAAGCGACACATTCGATTCATTAAAGCTTTGAAAAGCATCAATCCGCAATTGCGAATTGCCCATCTAAAACTACGTGTTAGCCAGGTTTGAGTTCAAATGTCAGGGGAGAACTACATTTTGGATCCTAAACACTCAGCAGAAATCTTTAAGCAAGGCATGACATAAGCTTCCGTCGATGGGCCTAGTTTCGTGTTCGTGAAGATATCTTTCAGGCAATTTAAGGCATGAACCTGAGGCAATTTGATATCTGACCCAATAGTACCAGTAGGCGTACTCAGGCTAGCAATTTCCTGAAAATCACGCATGATTTGGCGGAAAAGAGAGCCGTCGGGTTGAGAAGAAGCTATCCCGGTGACAAGTGCAGGGAGGCCCGCTGATCTTCGCGTGAGCTTCGAAGCTTGCGCGTCGATGATTGCCAAAGCATCCTAGTTCTATTAGCGGGGGCTCTCTAAGAAAAAGCATGATATTCAAAAGGGCAAATACCCTGTACCAGAGCTCTAAAAGGTCGGCAGTCCCAAGCTCCTTCGAGTGGGCGCATCGTGCGCAGCAAGCGGTGAAAGTCTGCGACACTGCGGAAAATGCACCGCGGTGTCGTAACTCGGCAAGTTGCGTGAAACTTAATGTTCCTATTTTGTGGAAATCGTCTTTGACGAGTCCAGTGCCAGGAGAATCGGGGGAGTACTTCGAATTGAGTAATATCGCGTGGAGTAGCATACTGTTTATTTTTGGTTAGCGATATCAAAAATTGGAAGCCATGAGGCTAATACCTGGATTCCCGCAATGCACGCCAAGAGCATGATAACAAATCTTTCGGCCCCTTAAGCTCATCCGCCGAGTCCTCATCCTGTCCTTCTGGGGAATCTATACAGAGGATGGCCCGAACACCAAGCCAAATATTTTCGCAGAGCATAATGAGTCGATCGTGATATAACCTCCAGTATGGACGCCCAGTTTCTGGTGAAGGAAACTGAGAATGAAATTCAGGGGTCGACACGATATACCTACTTATGGTGATTAGGAAAAGCTTTTTAATCATTCTCGAAGAAAAGCCAAGGTGGCCTACCTTAATGCGGAGATGTAACCGTGGACAGAAGTCTCCCGGATTGCGTTTTGAAACGAGCCATCGTTTGAATACAGATTTTCTTCCAAAGTTGTGAGAAGTCTTTCCACGATAGTCTGGCTTTGCTCATACCAATTTCCACCAGTGGCTGGGGATTTGCCGCAACTTGCAAGGTCGAATAAAATATGGTAGAGGCGTGCCACTGCATCAGCATGATCAGCTCTGCTAGTGCGGCTTGCAACACGCTCTGCTCTTTCCAAAGCCTTAACGAGCTGTAGTCGCAAATATGAATCTCGCCCTTCTAAGCTATATTCTTCTCCGTCATTGTCGAGCGTTGATTGGATATATGTTCGAGGAAACATATTTAGAAGCATCAGAGCTATGGCACGAACATCGTCAAAAGGGTTTATAAGCAAATCACCCATGAGTCTGAAAAGACTTGGTCGAAATATTTCAATACTACAGCCCCAGGACATTTGATCCTGGCCAAGCCTGGACAAGTGTATGGGGTCAATTCGGCCATCCAGACCTGCCTGCGAAAGCAATACCAAGGTTTTGAGGGCTGATATGTGCCTTTGATAGGACATTGTTGGTCGAAGTTCTAGTTCGAGAAAATCCACATACCACCGTAGAAACTCTACATGTGCATCGGCGGTATTGGTGTGCTTGGCTCCAGGCATATCATCCGCAGCTATATTTTGGTTGGCAGGCTGTGACCCATCCACAAGGTTCGCCATTTTGCGACAAGAAGATAGACCACCGCGTAGCCTAATGATAAGCTTTCGAATTAGGCTGAATACCTCTCCTCGATATTGGGGATCGCTGTCGGTATGCATATAAGGGAAGTTTTTGATTAAAACTTGGAGGGTGTCTGGGGAGAATGGCTTGGTGGTGGAGGGAGCTGTTATCATCAAAGAAAGGGCCGAGAGGCGTATGGCAGCCTCAGAGTGTATTAAAAATTCACCAATCCGACCGCTTTCAATAATATATGATTCGTCAGAGGCCACCGCAGGTACGTCTGAGCCTATAACTAGTTAATTAAGAACGATAGCAAGCATTGAGGAGTGTGTAACTTACTGCCTTCCTGCACAAGGCCGAGCTCTTTAGCTATTTGAAGAGCAGCAAAGAGTACAATAAGTTCATCCGTGGTGGCATCATATGAACTAGACTGCAAGTCGTGAGATGGTAGAGTGTGGATAAATGACTGAAATCCAGAGGGTATCGCTTTGAAGAGCGGATAGAGAAAATGATCCGACACTGCGTCTAATGCATCTATATTTTGCAATGCGATATATCTGAGAGGGGCTTGCCAAAGCGGGCATGAACTGCTCGGACTATTGTACAAGAAACTGGTCTTCATTGAAGCGGTTTCCAGTCTATGGCAGAACAGAGTAAATAATGTTCCAGCTGGAAGGGCCAAATCTCGGTTATTAGAATTAAGGAGGAGAGAAATGGTAAAAATTTGGGCGGCGTAGAATAGCAATTCATTTTCTCCAATGCTTTGACTGCTTTCTCTATCAATAAAATTGTTTATGGGAACCCCAAGCTTGATGCAATGCCCTTCTAATCGCGGCGCCCAAGCCATGGGATTCTCTAACATCCATGCCTTCATCGTTTGGATCAGGTCAAGCACCGGGAGGGCATCCTTTCGGATAAGCCATTCTAGGGAGATTAGGCATGCCTTCAGCCTTGACCGGGGTTCGCATAATAAGATGTTAGGGATTACCAGCTGAACTATGTTCGAACGCACTGACTGAATGATGGAGTCATCATGATGCCTTGAAATAATTCTGATTAAAGAAGTTAGGACCAGCCTCATTGGCTTCGGTTTACGCTCATAGCGGTCGAGCAGAACCTCAAAGGTAGAGGGCCAAGGAGGGTTAGATCCGGACAATGAAAACTGGCGGATCCGTTCATGTGTCGAGAGAGCTGTTGCATCAAGAAACGCGCTAATTGAATTACAAATAGCCACCATATGAGATGATGATAAGTTGTTGCTGGAAAATGTTCTGAAGAGGCATTTCCAGATGGGAATGATCAATCTACGAACCAGTCAATCCAGCGTATCGAAAGGGAATGAGTTCAGAAAATTGAAAAGAAACTTACAGTGGGCTATCGACATGCAGGATAAAATCTCTTAACGGGCCCCTAGTGGCCTCGTTTAACGCATTTTCCGGAATAGCATCCAAGTCTGAAGTCATCAGACATTTAAGTGCTGGCGGCGTCCGATTTTGTTCCTGCGTCGGAGAGCCATTGGATACCGATTCCTGGGTATCCATTATTCAAAACAGAAAAAAATAAAATAAGACAAAAGTGATAGAACTGTAGATAGAAGAAAGACAAAAAAACAATATATCATAAAAGCATATCTAATAAACCCTCTCACGAGTAGGTACTACAACATTTTACATTTTTCTTGAGCCCTATACAGAAGATTTTTGCTGCTCGTTGGACATAGATGACTAAGCAACCGAACGTTCCCCGAGAAGGTATAGCCCGGAATGAAAGATTTTCCGATCGCCGAGGAAAAATTATAGCTGCGGTTGAGCCGCGAGGGCGATTTAATCTCCATCTCGACTTTTCTTCCGCTCAACAACTAACCCGAAAATACAGCCCCCTTGCATAGAAACGGTCTTCTCGGAGAGTGACGGCATAATCAGGAGCGCAGCTGGCGCAAGGAACCTATTTTTTTCTTTTTCCAGTTTCTATATTTTGTGGCTTGTTTGTATAATATAATCCTAATTTGCCGTCATGTCTATCTGGGATACGCTCTCTGGCCGAAAGGGCTCATCCACCTCTTCTGGTCCCTCCGGTCCCTCTCCTTCTACTTTCGATCCTACCTCTGCCGAAGATGCTTCCTCATTCCTCTCTGGCGCCGCAATGCCAGATCCCTCACTATTACACCCTCTCGCCGGGCTAAACCAAGAAACACTAGATTACCTCTCACTCGAAGATTCCGCCCTCGACGACCTCCCCGGCTCACGCTCGGCACTCCCTTCAAGGGGTTGGTCAGACGATCTCAGCTATGGAACAGGAACTACATACCTGACAGCGCTGTCGATTGGAGGTACATGGGGTCTGATTGAAGGTCTCCGGAAAACTCCAGTTACTGCGGCCCCAAAACTTCGATTGAACGGTGTGCTCAACTCGATTACCAGAAGAGGTCCGTTTCTGGGCAACTCTGCAGGTGTGCTTGCAATGGTATATAATGGAATTAATTCGACTCTGGGGCATTTTAGAGGGAAACATGATGCGGCAAATAGTGTATTGGCAGGCGCCTTGAGTGGCATGTTGTTCAAGAGTACAAGAGGCCTGCGTCCCATGATGATATCTGGTGGAATCGTCGCTAGTGTGGCTGGTGTCTGGGCTGTAAGTTTTGCGTCTTTGACCTCCAATTAGTAAAAACCAACTTTTACTAATGGTACCTTTTCTATAGGTTACGAGACGGGCGTTCTTCTCATAATCTTGGCGTGGTTTTGGTGTTCTACTCGCAGGCGGTTTCACAAAACAAAACATTCAGCTGAGGCCGGCTTTTTATTCCGCCATTTAGCAGCGTCATTTGAGATTTTCCGAATGAATAAAGCAAAAGTCACCCCTACTTTTTGAAGCTTCATGTCTCTATCTTTTCGATTGCAAATGTATTAAATACTTGGCACAACTTTTTTGACCCGTCTTTTTCCACTCTGGCGTGCATGTGGAGCATTTTTGATTGTTATCTCCTCTGGGTGGAGACTCGCATGATAACGGGTTTGCTTTTGTCGTATGTATATATAGAGGACTTTTAGTTGGTTTTTTCTTTCATTCAATGTTCTCTTCGATTTTTTTTGTTCGTCCCTCGTGATTTTCACGGAGCTTTCTTCTGCCTGGATTTTTAATTTTATATTATTTTCTTTTTCTACATCAAAATTATATGCCCTTGGAACATTCCCCTCATTGAGCTTCTATAGGTGCGTGTTCATCTTTAGGGTCATGTATATCATTGATATACACAACACGTGGACCGCCACAGCCAGCTCTGGCAGTTTGCGGTCCGGCATCCGGCCAGGAGCGTTCGGTCGTGGTTTCTGAAGGAACATGCCGACAACATGGGAGACTACTAAAAAACGGAAAGTGCAAACTAACTCACTGCGTATCAGAGTTCCCGTTCTCTGAAGAAGTCATGGCAGCACCTCGCTCCATATCACTTTCTACGTGATCTTTAGCTAGTCAAAAATCAACACCTTCTCGTTTAACGCCCTTCAACTCACACAATCATGTTGTTTGATCATCTCATAAACATGTTCACTCTTTCTAGTTCTCCTTCCGCGCTCCTCATCATTGGCAAGTTTTGGTGCCACAATTCATGTTCTCCATCTCATTCCCAAGGACAGCATCATTGAACACTTCAGCCTTACAACCCCATCTTCCACCACCACCACCACCACCTTCTGCCGCGGTGAGGCCACAGAGCAGGCCTGTGAGCAGATCAGTGTGGTCACACTTCATGTTGGAGATGGCGAGATTACCACCAGCTTCCTCAATGCCATTGAGACCGGAGCCCGCAAGGCTGTGGAACTCTTCCCTAAACTCAAGCCTGACACGGAGTTTTGGGGTGACTCAGCTGGTGCAAGATGTCCTTCCAGCCAGCAGTTCTTGATCTGATTCGTGAAAAGGAGGGGCGAGATCACTCTTTGAACGCCACGCAGATGTACCCCATTTTTTGATGTTTGCATTGTACGCTCGAGGGCAGGGAGGATCCTGGCTGAACCGACGAGCTTCCCTCAATGATACATCAACGCAATGTTTATTTTCTACATGACCTGCTTGTAGCTAGTCACCAATTGATAACAAGAGTCACGGCCTGAAGGCCTGAGGCCATGATTGGGCCATGCCATTTCAAAGGATAAAGGAATCTGGTATGAATATTCTGAAGAAAAAGGGATGGAAGCAATTGCCTCCATGTAAACAATCACGTCCTGGAGGCCACGCAAACCAACCAAATCACGGCTTGGCGCCCTTCTACCGAGGTAGCCTTCTAAATTGCGTGCAGTTTACACGCTAACCTCATACGGTTTAGCGACGCCAAGCACCAAGGCAGCGCTGGATCTCGCCCAAACCTTAAAATGGCCGCTCGGGCTGCCGAATCAGGAAATCCCACCTTATTCTGCCGTCTTACACCGCTTCTATTCGCCCAGGGCTCACGACGCCGGCTTTTTACTGACTCCTCCTCCTCCGCCCCGCCGCGCCCAGCTTCCCGCTTCCCGCTTCCCGCTGCGCCTATATATCCTATATATCCAGTATCACCGCTGCTGTATGGATTTGCCCATGTTATAGCCCCTTGGGTTGTCCCGGGGTTCGATTCCACCCACACTTTCTCCATCTCGAGACCCCTCGTTTCAAAGCAAAACTCTTTGTACGCTCAACTTGCGAGCTCCCGACTTCGTGCGCCGCGTACCTGTGGGCGATGCACCGTCTTCCGTTCCAGAAGTCTATGGTAGAGCCACCTTCTCAAGATAATGAGCGCAGCGCAGGCCCCCAGCTCCCGGTCAAACACGACTCGGATCGCCACCAGATTTCGTCCTTCTCCTCTACACCTAAAATGCAGCATGTATCTCCGAAGGCGGGAGACTTAGGCTCAACGGAGGGTTATACCGACGGCGGAAATAACTACATACTTTCGAAACCTGCCCCAAATAATACATCGCCTCCGTTTTCAAAAACAGAGTCTATGTCAATACCGCGGACGCCTTCGCTTCAAATATGCACAGATCTGCCATCGGTCCATCCCACCAAACCATTTTCAGATGGGCCTCGCGAGCCCGACATACCTCTTCGTTCCAGCACATCTTCTACTAGCCTACCCCGCCGTGCACCAAGTATTCGGACGGCTCTTGCAGCGGCCCATTCATGTGCTGGGTCGATATCTCCTAGCTCGGTTTTCTCATCACCTCAGTTAGCTGCCTTGATAGACGTCACCCCACTGCCATCACCCATCTTCCTAGGGGCCTCGCCTTGGAAATCCGCAACTAGCCCGTCACCATCCCGGACACCCTCTACATCCTCAAGAAGTATATCCACGTTTAGTATCCGTAGGATCGGATCATCAGAGAGACCCAGGTCATCTTCTAACCGACACCATATTTCCGCGGCGCTGGCTCCGCCCAACAGCGAAATTCAACTACCTGAACCCGAAGGCTCCCCCGAGACTATGCGACCGAATAGGCACGCTCGGAATAGAAGTCTTAGTGACTATAGGCCAGATACACTTCATGTTCCTCCGCCCCGCAAGACCACTCCATCCGATGCTCTACTCAATAATGGCACCACCACACCTACTCAAGATATCATGATCCGCAACAATATGCAGCGTGAGGATTATTTGGCTGTCCAACGTGGGATTGCGATCCCGTCCCCCACACGCCTCCCAACTCCTCCACGGAGCGCGCGCAGTGGTTATGACAGCAGTGATACAGACCAAATACCGACCCTACTGGCACCTGCCCCTCAAACCCCTACATATCATGTCAAGTCGGTTAGGACGCAGCAACCCCGCAGGTACCGAATGCTACGCAAATTAGGGCAAGGCACATTTAGCCAGGTGGTGCTGGCTGTAAGGGACGATCCTGGGGATAAAATAGACTTTTCTACAGCTGGCAATACGTCGCAGCCCCCACGGCTAGTAGCGATAAAGGTCGTCGAGTACGGCCCAGCTGGAGGGGCGGACAAAGAAAGAGTTGAAACCTCGTTAAGTCGAGAAGTCGAAATTCTCAAATCCCTCAATCATCCATCCCTCGTCCAGTTGAAAGCGTTTGGCGGCGACAACAAACGAGCTTTGTTAGTTCTGGACTACTGTCCTGGTGGTGACCTCTTCGAATTCGCGAGTCGGGCGGTAAACCAGTTATCCCAGCCTATTATCCGCAGAATATTCGCAGAGCTGGTAGCTGCCGTGCGATACTTACATGCAAACTTTATTGTGCATCGGGATATTAAACTTGAGAGTACAGCTACCCGCTGAATCTTTCCTCAAAACTACACCATCTTTCTTTCCCTCATCTATTTCCGATTTGGAAGTTTGTGCTAATGCTCCCTTCATAGATGTGCTTGTAAACATACCCGCGTCGGTGATACAGGATGTCTCCGACTGGCGAAGATATCCCCGCGCCCTCGTAACTCTTAGCGATCTCGGCCTATCGAGACGCATTCCTGAACCTCCAGCCAGCCCTTTGCTGCAGACGAGGTGTGGCAGTGAAGACTATGCGGCTCCAGAGATATTGATGGGACAACCATACGATGGCCGGTCAACGGATGCTTGGGCGATGGGCGTCCTACTTTACGCGATTATGGAAAGCCGACTTCCTTTCGACCCCTTGCCGGGAGCCAGAGGCGATCCTGCCAAGCTTCGGGCGCGAACTCCACATCGGATAGCTCGCTGTGAGTGGTCCTGGTACCGGTTCGCCAGTGAAGACGGCGAATGGGACCCGGTTAAGGGTGAGGGACGTGAAGGTGCAAGGGCATGCGTTGAAGGGCTACTTAGGAGGAGCACGAAGCGGATGAGTTTAGATGAGATCGCGAAAATGCCGTGGGTGCAAGAGGCCATTGATGTTCCAGAAGGGCTGACGAGAGGGGATATTGAAATTCCTTAGTGAGCTGAGTGTTTCTATTTACTACTGTTCCCATACAACCTTTCCGTTAACCTTCCGGTGTGTTCCTCCTCGAATCTCTTTTCAGTTTCCATCTACTTTCAATTTCGTTCCCCAATGTCTTTTTATCTTCTTTTTATCTCATCCTCTCTCTCCTTTTTCCTCTTGTCCCTTTCTTCTTCTTTGATCCTTTCCCGCCC
>QGQJ01000154.1:0-37202 GCA_003206725.1 Blastomyces emzantsi
TTACAGGAGGGGCTCGCGAACACCGTCGAGTGGATGCGCTCCCATCTCACAGAGGCTCGGGTGGGCGGCCCAACTGAGCTCGGTCGCCAGGTCTAGGTTCACCTCGCCCTGGAGTGGCCACGTTTGTCGTTGACAGAGCGACACACGAGCCGCGAGGAGATACGATGTCCTTTCTGCACGATCTGCCGATCGCCGATCTGATCGCCAATTACGGCTACATAGCCATCTTTCTTATTATCACGCTTGAGAGCGCTGGGCTGCCCTTGCCCGGTGAGACGGTCCTGTTGACCTCGGCGGCCTATGCTGGCAGCACCGGCAACATCAATATCACTATCGTCGTAGCAATCGCCGCAACCGCCGCCATCCTGGGCGACAATGCTGGCTACTGGGTTGGTCGGCGCTGGGGCCTTCCCCTGCTTCTGCGCAAAGGGCACCTAATCGGTCTCGATCATGGCCGGCTCAAGCTCGGCCAGTATCTGTTCCGCCGGCACGGCGGCAAGATCGTGTTCTTCGGCCGCTTCACCGCAATGCTCCGTGCCTACGCGGCCGTGCTCGCCGGCGTAAACAAGCTCGACTCGCGCCGTTTTATGGCCTTCAACGCCTTGGGCGGCGTGGCCTGGGCCTCCATCATGGGGTTCGGTGCTTATCTATGCGGGCGCTCGATCGAGAATGTCATGGGGCCAGTTGGCCTTGCGCTGCTAGCCTTAGTCCTGCTGGGTGCGGTCGCGCTATGGCTGTTTATGCGCCGGCACGAGGCGCGCCTGATGGTCGCCGCTGAGGCAGAGATCCCGGGCCCGCTTGTCGAGGGGATGAGCGCAGAGTCCCCTTTGCCGCAGGCCGAGCTGGTTCAACGCAAAGCCGCCGGTCTGGATCGAAGCCTGCCGACCCAGGCGGACTTTCAGAGCCAAGGCGAGGCACTCCTGACGCAGCGAGAGACCGGCCGGGCTCACGCCAGCACCGCTCCGATCGGAGGTCTTCAGCGGCAAGCGCTGCCGATGTGGTTCAAGATCGCAGTACTTCTCCTTACGGCTTTGGCCGGCATGGTGTTCACGTCGTGGAGCCACGGAGTTACCGGAGGTCTTTACGGGCACCTCGTCGACCACATCGGCCTCGCGGGGATAACGTTATTTCTTGTCGTGCCTGCTCTCATTCTGATGATCATCGGTTGGCGGCTGAGAAGATCACGGCCGCCAATTGCTCCGGCGGAGGAGGCAGAAGGAGATATCAGATTAGCGGCGTGAACTGTCACTGAGCGTTCATAGGTAGGGTGCTCCGTCGAGCGAGTATAGTAAAGTCGGCCTGCTATGCGGGAAGCCAAGCAACGCGAAGGCGCAGCAGAACATGACTGGTCAAAATCAAATTCGCGACGTTGCGCCGAGTGGTCGAATAATGGCGCGCATCGGGCGCGAGCTGCATTGCTCGATGCGGACAATGTGTCTCGGTGCCACGGTCAGGCACTCGTCATGTCACGTGATCTAGCGCAACGTCGCGGGCAGATGCTCCATGAACTTGCCGCGAAACGTTACTGACGAGCTCGTAGACCGCTCCGCAACCTGTCCATTTGAACGCGTCGGTGTACTATTTACTAGCGCCACGCTAACGCCGAGCTGGGAACTTCGGGTTGACCAATCTCGGGGGGGAATCGTATCACACCGGCTTACCTGAGAGGGGTGGCCTGCTACGCGGGTATCCGACCCCGTCCCGCGATCATTCGCATATCCCCTCAGGTCCTTGCAATAAGAACGGAGCTGATCTTGGGCCAAGACGTAGAGGCGCTGCGAGCAGAGCTCGCCGAGACACAGGCGCGTCTTATGGAGGCGCAAAGAGAACTAGCTCGCCTCGTGCGTTTGGCTGAAGCAGACCTCCGGCGCCAGCGCCCTGGTGAGCAGTCTAGTGTCGTCGCCTCCTCGGTGCGCCGTCCAGCCGCGAAGGAGGTCGCAGCCCGAATCGCGCGGTTCGCGCATCTCTACAGGGAGGCCGCCGCAGCGTCTCCCAGTCGTGCACCCGTCATTCCCGAGCAGACTATGCTCCACTGGCTTGAGACCTCTGGGTTGTTCGACCGCGAGTTCTACCTTGCGTGCAACGACGATGTTGCCAATGCGGGGGCTAACCCCACACATCACTGGTACAACCACGGCTCTGAAGAAGGTCGACTTCCCAGTACTCTCTGATGGCACAGTATAGGGAGGCAGTAAGTTGGCGCGCGTTTGAGGGATTAAACCAATGCAGTACGGTGCAGGTGTGCCCGCGCCGGGCTCGATGAAGACAACGTCCGAGCTCGAGTCGTGGCAGGACGACTTCTCAACGATTTATCGCAGCGGCCAATTTGACCACCTCTGGTACGCCGCGCGCTACCCGGATGTCAGCCTGACCGACCTGTCGCCGCTTGAGCATTACGTGAAATATGGCGCACGGCTCGGCCGGCAGCCCCGGCACGACTTTGCTGGGAGTCCGGATGACGCAGTGGATGGGAGCTACGTCAACCCGTTCGTGGCTTGGCTGCGTCAGCAGGGCTATGCCTCCAGTGTATTAGAGGATGGCAAGCCGGTCGTCTCGGTCCTTTGTATCACCTATAACCAAAAGGCGTTTATCCGCCAAACCTTGGACAGCATCCTTAGCCAAAAGACAGATTTCGCGTACGAGCTACTCATCGGAGACGACAGCTCAACCGATGGGACTGCGGAGATCATCGCCGACTACGCCGCACGCTATTCGAACATCGTCGCGGTCCTGCGCTCAGAGAACGTCGGCGTTGTCAAGAACCTGGACGATCTGGCGTCGCGCGTCTCCGGCGAGTATGTCGCAATCTGCGAGGGCGACGATTATTGGATCGATCGCGATAAGTTGCAGCGCCAACTCGATTACATGCGGCAGCGGCCGGAATACACGCTGTGCTACCACCCAGTGAAGGTCGTCTATGAAGACATGCCGACCGTGGAAGAGCAGTACCCGGAGCATCCCAACCCCCAGCCATCCCTTTCGGACCTCGTCGCACACAATTTCATCCAAACGAACAGCGTGTTCTATCGCTGGCGGTATCGCGGCGTTGCTACGCTCCAGATCAGCCCCGGTATCATAACCGCTGACTGGTACATCCACCTGATGCACGCCGAGGTTGGCAGGATCGGCTTCCTCCCGCAGGTCATGGCCGTGTACCGCAAGCACGCGGGTAGCATGTGGGCCGCCTTCGATACTGTGCTGGCGCGTCACAAGCGGCTCGGCAAGTCGGAGATCGAGTTTCACCGGCAATTGCGCGGCCACTTCGGCGGCCGCTATGACTCCCAGTACGAGGCGACGCAGAAGCGCATCTTTCGAGGTCTGGCCGAGGCCTATCTCGACGAGGAGGATCCGGAGCGCTTGGCGCAGCTGATCACGGATCATCCAGACATCGCCGAGACGGCCTTGAAGGAGCTGGGCCTCGACGGCGCAGATCGGCCGGTGCAGGATCCCGCGGCCCTGCGGGTTTGGATTGAGGATCAGCTTACAGTCAGTGTGGTCGTCACGGCCTACAATCATGCCGGCTACATAAGGCGCTGCCTCGACGGCGTACTCAGCCAGCGTGGCCTGTTCCGGTTGCAGGTGGTCGTGGGCGATGACTGGTCAACAGACGGCACCGCGGGGATCATTGAGGAGTACCGCCTCCGCCATCCGAACCGGATCATCGTCCGATCCCGGGACCGCAATCTTGGCATGCTACAGAACATGCGCGACTGCATTGCCGCCTGCACGGGCCGCTTCATCGCGTTCTGCGAGGGGGATGACTATTGGATCTCCGATCGGAAGATCGGCCTACAGCTGCGCATGCTGCGGACGGATCCATCGCTCGACATGTGCTTCAACTGGGTCCTGCTGCACCACGTAGCGAATGGATCCTTCATGCCCCACGAGGAGCAGGGGCGCTATCAAACTGGGACGATCAGCTTCCCGATGCTCGCCAGGGCTCCGCTGACGGCAAATTTCTCGGCGTGCTTCTACCGCGCCGACGCGCTCCGTCGCGTGCCTGAATCTTTCTACGACGAGCAGAGCGCCGCCGACTGGCTCATGAACTTGTACATCGCCGACAAGGGTCGCATCGCGTTCCTGCGTGAGATCCTGTCGGTCTACACCATTCAGGCCAAGGGGCAGTGGTCGGGCCTGGATGAGACCATCAAGAACCTCCTGATCGGCCAGTACCAGAAGCGATTTGCGACGATCTTCGGGGAGGGACGCGGCTTCGAGAGATACGAGGTCGGCTGTACCATCGCCGAGCTCGACGGCGAATTACCAGATTCTTTCGCGCGGGCGAACCTCGAATCGCCCAAGGACAGGGTCTGGGTCGAGATCCAGGACGGACAGGTGATCCTGACCGGCTGGGTGGTCTCAGCGAGCCGGGCCAAGGCTACGCTCATCGCCGAGGTCGACGGCGAGGTTCAGCGGATACCGGTGGACGTCCACCGGCCCGACGTGATCGCTGCGGTGCTGGGCGACATGCCGACCACCATGGAGGAGGCGCGCTGCGGATTCCGCCTCACCCTGCCCTACGCGCTCCACCTCGAGGTGCTGCTCTCGATCGAAGTCGAGCATGCGGTCGTGCCGTGGCTGTCGATCATTTTCACGCACCGGGTGATGCGGTCCGACGGGCAGAGCTGAGACCGCTACTGCTTTCCGCCTAGGAAGCGCCGGATGCGGGCGAGGGGCGTGCGGGGCCGGTCGAGCGTCCGAAGCACCTCGGTTGCCAGCCGGGTGGCGACGATCTCGCGAGCGAGATCGTTGTAATGGACGATGTCGTAGAAGGTCCCCTCCTCCCGATCGCGAAAGATGCCGCTGAGATCCAGCGCGGTGAAGGTGCTACGGTAGGGCCGCCTCCGCGCGAGCTCCGCGGTGAACGCCTCCAGCTTGCCGTACTGGCGATCGAGATAGGCTAGGAATGCCCCCGACGCGACGCTCCGCTCGACCTCGGTGAGGTAGCGCTTGCGCAGCACCGTCGGCTGGAGGACACTCACGATTGGTACGGCGTGATCGTGGGACAGCTTAGTGAGGCGGTGCGCGGCAAGCTGGTAATGGTGGACGATCGCGTTCTCCCAGCCCGGGCTCTGCCAACCCACCTCAGCGCGCAGACGCTTTAGCTCCCCGTAGATCAGAGTAATCAGCGCCTCGTAAGTCAGACCGTCCTCGCGTGCCCGGGGATCGTGCGTGTCAAAGAAGTGATCGTAGAGCCGCTCGGTGATGAAAGCGTTGTACGGGTAGCCGGGCCGCGGATCGTAGGTCCAGGGCTGAAACAGGTCTGTGCTGCCGCTGAGCACGACAATCGCATCTGGATCATAGTTCGTGAGCTGTGACCAGATGAGATGGGTCATCTGGGTTAGGCAGGTCGACATGACTCCAAAATTGTAGACTCTCGCTCCGGTTAGCCCGTCCGCCCGCAGGATCCGCTCGATGCGCCCGGGCAGGGTGTTGGCGATGTCGCCGCCGTCGATGGTGGTCGAGTCGCCGACCACGAAGATTCGGGTCTCACCCGGAGGCCTGTCCTTAGCGACGGAGGCCGCGTTAAGAAAGCCCTGAGAGTCGAATGGGACGCCATAATGGCTCGCCCCCGGCTTACCCGCGAACTGGATGAAAGGACTTGGAAAGCGCGTGTTCGAGTCAAGATAACCGAAATGGTGCAGGAACTTACGCCGCCTTGCCGCATCCTCGCTTTCCGGGGGGGGCCAAATCGGCTCGAGGTCTGGAGCAGTCAGAACTTTCAACATCGCGCTCTGAAGTGCGGCGTTGCCAGCGGGGTTTAGCCGGACGCCGTCATCGCTGAGCTCAGGCCTGAGCGTCCCCGTTTCGGTCGCCAGGACCGCATCATAATCGATGAAATCGGCGCCATACTCATGCACATGGTCTCGCAGCCACGCATTCACTTGCCCGATAAGCGAGACCGGCAGCTCCGCGACGGCTGGTGATGCCGGATCAACCGGAGGGATTGAGCCGACCCAGGTTCGCACGTAGAGGTCGCGAGCATCCTGCAGCATCACTGCGATGTCGGATATAATGGCATCCAGCGAGGGCGTGCGATGGCGATTAAGGATTTCGTCCCGGCCCCCAATTAGGTGGAGACCCTTTACTCCGTAAAGGGCGATTTCGGAGCGGAGCCGGCGAGCGATATCACGAGTCGACTGCCCTGCAATCCCTCGCGCAACCTGCAGTCCAGAGAATAACTGGGGGAACTCAGCGGTCCATTCCGCAATCACCGAGTCACCGAAGAACAGGATCGGCCCGAATGGAAACTGAGGGGTGTCTTTCTCGTGCTCGCTCATGCAGTCTCGGTCGTTATGCTGTTTTCTGCTGGAAGGCACACATCCGTTTACGGTCGATCAGAGGATGCGCCATCTTAGTGTGCCTCGAAGATTTCGATACCATCAAGGTGTAGGTATTGCTCCTCAGCGAGGTCGATCTTTAGGTACCGGAATCGAACATTGTCGAACCGCAGGTAAAGCGGAAGGCCGGGATGGCAGTGGGCATCCACAGCGTCAAAGACGAGATGATAGTCGCCTTCGGTTTCTCCCAGGAAGACCCGCATCAGCTGCGCGCGTTCGCTGGGCTGACCCCAGCGATTGTAGATCCGTATCTCCGAGACGCGCTTGACCACACCTAGGTCTAGGATGAACCAGGGATTTCGCTCGAGCGCAGTGTGAAAGAAGAACGACGGGTCCCCCGTCGTACGCTCGCCGTAGATGCCTGCGGTTCCTGACCAGGGCGAGGCGGAGCTCGCCGTCCAGGGCTTGCTCAGCGCGAGGTTCTCCGATGGACGAGCAGCGATCAGCATGTCCGTTTCAAGCTCATCAATCAGCGTCCGGATCCGCTTTGAGAGCTGCCGCAAGGGGGGGATCTCAAGATCGAACTTGTAAATTAAGTTCGATAAAATGCTCTGATCGAAGCGATGGTCGATAAAATCGTCGAAGTCTGGCAGGCCCATCTGATTGGGCATATCGGTAATAATTCGCGCGTCGCTGGCGTAGCGAAGCCACTCGGCGACAAGCTTGCGGGTGGTCGGGGTGACCATAAAAGCAACCCAGGATGCTTGAAACTGGTCGGCGTTCCAATAGCGCTCGCTATCGCAGTCCATGAGTACAAAGCAGTCGCGCTTCGTCCAAACCCGCTGCGGAAGACCTTGCAGTACGCTAACAGCGACCCGCCGATCCGACCCAGCAAGCCAGACCAATAGGGGCGCCACCGGCGGCAGGGGATGATCCCCAACCGCTTGCATCCCGGTATCGCTGAAAACGATGAAATCGCCATCCCGACGCTTCTGAAGTGCTTCAGCAATAATATAGGGTTTCCAAGCCCAGTTCCCGGCGCCCCGCGAACGGTCAAGGATCTCTCGATGTTCACGATAGAAAGGCGTTTCGCGCAGACGGTCTGGCGACCAGCTCTCTATCGTATCGAAATCCCCCGTGACGGCCGCCGCACTCACGAGCCGACGCTGACTCTCCACATAATGGTACTTTGCCGCGAAACTAACCAAGGTTTTGTGACTACGCCTAAATCGGTGCCGCTGCATCGTCAGCAATTCGGCCCGGTGCATCTCGAAGGCGTTGACGCATAGATCGTTGGATGGCTCGTCAAAGCTGGCCAAACTGCCCCTCCAATAAAACGCCCCAACACACGATTTTACGCCATGCTGTAAGCTGGCGCGAGCGCACTTTCTTAAGCATCATCGAAAGCCAGATTTTCAATAGGGTAGTCGAGCATCAGCTGGCGACGAAAGGGAGAATTGTCCCATTCTCCCACTTTTGTGTACTCACCTGCAACGTCTAAAACCTCAACAATCTTGCCGATTGTCGAAATTCCCCGGAAGTGTTGCGGCCAGCCCGAGGCAAAGAAGAATACTTGTTCAACATGTTCCGATAGATGACAAACTCCTGGCCCGAAGGTGCCTAGTCCAAACACTAAGTAACGACCATTCGCCAAAGCCGCGACATCGTCTGACAGTGTTCCGCTTTGTGTGGTCAGTGGAATATCGATTTCAGAGATGTACGCCTCCAAGGCGGGAATGACCGGATTAAGACGGTTTTCGAAGACCAACTTGATCGACGAGATTTGATTCCCTGCTACTAGGCGCTGGATAACGAGTTTGTAGAATGCTAAGGGAGGCTGCGGATAATGGGGGGCAACCCAGCTACTAAAGATATCCCCGGACCGGATATGAATAAGAAGCTCATCGCGCGGCTTCTCTAGAAATTTAGCCGGGAGGCGGTTGAATAGCGGGCGGATGTAATTCGTAATTATGTATCTCGATTCTTTTTGTTCGAGATCGCGAGACAGCTTTTGGATCTTAACATCGAAAAACATGCCCGATAAGAAATATCCATCATCCGGCAGTGGATCGGTCGATGGTATAAAGGTGATGCCGCCGATGTCACGCGGATGCTTAAAATCTAGTACTTCGCTCCTATCCATGATCGACAGTTTTATATATTTCAGTTTTAGTGCTCTGCATATGCCGATGGCTAATAAACATTGGATGATGAAATTGCCGAACGCGCCGTTTTCGTAGAGATCGATCCCAACGAGCGTCAGACTTCTCTGGTTCGGGCTGCTCAGTAACCGATAGGCCCTGTAGACATCGAGGCCTGGCCGCTCTGACACGATATCAAAATCGGCGTCCAAGAGCTTGCGCAGCGAGATGAGATCAAAACTGGCGCGCTCGCTCCAGACTTGCACTGCGCTACCGTCGCTCCCTAGCAACTTTGTATTCGAAAGACGGATATAGCGGGTCCAGCTCGTATCACCCGGAACAATCTTGATTAGCAGCGTAGCATCTTGGTCATCAGCTTGGAGCACGCTATCAGGATGCGACCATGTTACACCATCTTCCGAGAAGGCTATAAGATCGTCGAACCCCTCCCGGACATCTATCCGGTTGGCCCGATCAATCTGGATGGAATGGATCGGAAAGCGAAGGCCGAGGTCGATCTGCAGCCGAGCAGCGTTCGGGGGGACTTCAGGCTGCGATGGATCGTCCTGACCGACGAGCTGCCATGAGCCGCCTTGCGTCAGATCGACCAAATCTCGATGGTAAACGTGTTCCACAGCCATTAACGTATGTTCCGTGCCTTTCCAACAGCGAACTCTGCCGCCTACCACAGACCTGGGTACCTAGGTGTTGCGAGCTCGGTTTTTCCGCCACGAACGTGGTTGCTGTTGTGTAGTGGCCCGGCTCCACGCAACCGAGTGATCACACCTTCGGCTCGCAGGTGCAGCCTCTCTACGGTAGGCCACTACGCGGGTCGAGGGGGCAACCTCGCGATCTTGCCGGTCGACCACCGGATGGACAAGGGTCTTGAACCAATGCGATATTCGCGTAGCCGGCGATAGCGTTCAAAACCCAGTAGGTTCGAACAACGTCGGCGATGGGGTCAAGCCCAGTCTCGTGAGATGAGATCCAACAAGCATGCCAATTAAAATCGTGGACCTCGGCCACAACAATCAGATCGATACGTCGGACGATTTTCTCGACAGTCAAAACGGAACGATTTTTTTCGAGCGCAGTAATAGTCACGTCATCATTGGAAAGAGCTCCAATAGTGACGACATTTATTTACACTGCGGCTCCGACGCCGTAGTTCATATTGGTGACCATGTGCGTTTGGCTAAGGCTAGAATGCATATTGTTGCTCCTACAAAATTGATTGTGGCGGAATTTACTTCATTTGTTGGCAGCGCTCAAATCTCCGCGCATGAATCTGCCGAAATAACTTTCGGGCACAATTGTCTTATTGCCGACGAGGTGACGCTTTCCGTTAGCGATATGCATTCGGTTGTCGATTTAGAGACCGGTGCTCGTATCAACCCAGCGCGACCCATCACGCTTGGCCACCGAGTGTGGATTGGCGCAAGATCGACGGTGTTGAAGGGTACGACGATCGGCGATGGATCGTTCATCGGCGCGCATTCGCTGGTCCGTGGGACGTTTCCGGCCAATGTCATGGCTGCCGGCGTGCCGGCTAAAGTCATCCGATCGGGTGTGACGTGGCGCACAGAATTGATGTGATGTGGCGGCCGCTTCGACCGTAGCAGTTTTGTGTAAGACTTTGGTGTATCGATCGAAGGCTTAGGTGCAAGTAATTTTCCGGTGTTTCCACTGGAGCGAGGATGCCGAATGTTTTCATGGTTGAGCAACCTTGGTGAGCAAATGACGCTTATCCGTTTCTACCGTGGAACTGAGCCAGGATCCGCGCCAGACCCTAAACAGATTCGGCCTCGAGGTATAGCGGTGAACGTTACGGATCGAACGTTCTATTATCTCGATGACCGGGGGAACCTGGCTCAATGGAATGCATCGGCTATGCCCGATGATCTTTGGGATCGTTTTGCCAATGGGTTTGAAGCAAAATGCAATATTTAATTTGAGTGCTTCAACCTTGTAATGTTATAAATTGCTAGTTGTATCCTGATGATTGACCGATAGAGATAAGGTCCATGATAGTATAGACTGCAATGTCACTGGATATTTACAGATTGATCAGTCCAACGCTGGTGTAAACATCTCGGCCCGCATCGATGTCAGCCGCGCGCCGGGCCTGCTTCCGGTGGCGGCGTGATGGCGGCAGCCGTTGTCGCAGAAGGCCTGTAGCGTGCGCCGGTCAAGGCCGACATCGCACAGCGCGGCGTCGTCCAGGGCAGAGAGGACGCGGTAATTGCGCGCTGCCGCACGCCGCGTCTGGATGGATTTCAGAATATCCAAGATCATCGCCGCCCTCCGACTGTAAGAATACGAATTGAATGCCGCGTATCGCCAGCCGAGAGCGTGGATTTATCTGAAAAGCGCCGCATCACCCGTTTGAGCGATGCGAGGATCTGAATTCGACCTTTCCGGCATGGGTGTCCTCGGCCGTCGGGACGGGCCGTGGGCAGAGCAACAGGAGGCGCATCAGCTCGGCCTGCCGGCGGGTCCCGGTCTTCTCGAACAGGCGGCGCAGATGCGCGCGCGCCGTATGCAGGGTGATCCGGCGCCGGGCCGCGCTCGCCGCGAGGTCGTTTCCGGCCAGGATGTCGGTGGCCAGGGCGGCCTCCGCGGGGGTAAAGCCGAACTGGTCCTGCAGCGCCCCCGGATCCGGCAGCGGCGCGGCATCGGGGTCGATGATGCGCAGGAGCACGGTGTTCCCGGGGATCGCGCAGGCGGCGATCAGGAGCGTGCCGGTCTCGCCCACGAGGCGGATCGAGCCGCCGGCGCCGACCGCGCAGCGGGCGATGAGCCGCCCGAGCGCTGCGCCGTGCTCGGGCGTGGCGCTGCACAGGCACCCGTTTCGGAGGCGCAGGAGGCCCCGGCGGATCAGCGCCTGTGCGGCGCCGTTCAGGAAGAATGGGCGGCCGGATCGGTCGGTCACCGCGATGCCCTGCTCGAAATGGTCGATCAGCCAGCAGAGCGCGGCCTCCACCGGGGCCGCCTCGCGGGCGGATCGCGGGGCGCCGGACCCGCAGGCCGGGTGCAGGTCTCGGTCGGTCAAGGCAATCATGCGCGACCCCCGTCGGAGCGGTACGGCTGACGGGATGAAGAACCCGCGTCCCGGCGCACGTATTCCCGGGCGTCGGCGAAATTCGTCATTTCGGCCGGGCGGTCCGGGCGCGGTACAGCGCGACGAAGCTCCGCAGGTCCCGGGCATTCAGGTCCGACACCGCCCAGTAGGTGAGGTCGCCGGCGCTCCAGCGCTCGATGAACGTCCCGTCGCGGCGCTCCTCGCCGGCCGGCGCATCGCCGGTCGCGGGGACCACGGTGACGCTGATCACGTGCCGGTCGTGGCGGTAGACCAGGGTCGGCACCGGCTTGCCGTCGACGATGTCGATCCGGCCGCCGACCAGCGGGTAGCCCCGTTCGGAGAGGTCGGGGGCGTCGGGGGCGATGATCGTGCGGCCGTTGAACCACGGCTTGACCACGTGCCCGTCGGAGGAGGCTATATCGAAGGGCTGCGGCGCGGCGAGGCCGCGCAGGTGGCCGGCCAGGACGGCGTCGGCCGGTCGCGACGGGGCCTCGGCGGTCCCGAGGGGAACGACCCCGCCGAGCGACGCGCCGACGGCGATCCCGGCCACCAGGGTCGCGGCGAGCGCCGGCCAGGAGCCGAGCCGGGCGCGGCGAGGCTCCGGATCCGCGAACCCGATCCTCTGGACGATCCGGGCGCGCAGGCTCTCGGGGGCCGGCACCTCCGCGAGGGTCGCGCGCACGGCGCCCGAGAGGCCGCGCAGGCGCTCGGCCTGGGCGCGCAGATCCGGTTCGGCGGCGAGGCGGCGCTCCATGGCCAGGACCTCGCCGGGCGACAGTGCGCCGTCGACATAGGCGCTCAGCAGCAGGAGGGTTTCGTCGACGCCGGTCATCGCCCGTCCTTCGCGAGCCGTTCGAGCAGGTGCTGGCGCGCCCGCGCGAGGCGGGACATCACGGTCCCGATCGGCGCGCCCGTCACCTCGGCGATCTCCCGGTAGCCGAGACAGTGATATTCCCGCAGGACCAGCGCCTCCCGGAACGGGACCGGCAGGGCCTCGATCGCCCGGCCGAGCCGCCCGGCCTCGTCGTGGGCGATGAGGGCGGCCTCGGGGGTCTCCGGCGCCTCGGCATGCAAAGTCCCGGCATCCAGGGCGGCCCGGGCCTCCGGGCCGAGGTCCTCGGCGAAGATCACCGCGCGGGGCCGGTGCCGCTGCAGCCAGGAATAGCCGGTGTTGCGGACGATGGTCAGGAACCACGCCCGGGCGTTGCCCTCCGCGAAGGTCTCGATCGCCCGGTAGGCGCGCAGACACGCCTCCTGCATCACGTCCTCGGCGTCGGTGGCGTTGCCGGTGAGCCAGTGCGCGAGCCGGTAGCCCTCATCGAGGCGGGGCAGGACCAATTGGCTGAAACGCGCACGGGCGAGCGTCGTCATGCGCCGCCGCCCCCCGGATCGATCGCTCGCGCCGCCATCGGCCGCTCACCCCGCAGCTCCGCGCCCCGGAATGAGAACCGTCCAGCCGCCCCGGATATTCCCGGGATCGGCGAACAATCAGGCGTCGAGCCCGAGCATCAGCCCGAGATTCTGCACCGCCGCCCCGGAGGCGCCCTTGCCGAGATTGTCGAGGCGGGCGACCAGCACCGCCTGCCGGTGCTCGGACGAGCCGAACACGCGCAGCTCCAGCAGGTCGGTGTCGTTGAGCGCCTCGGGCTCGATCTTCTCGCTGCCCTCTCCGGTCACCACCTGGACCAGCGGCTGGCCGGCATACCAGTCGCGCAGGGCCGCCTCCAGATCGGTGGCCGCGGGCTTGCCCGGCAGCGCGTCGAGGTGGAGCGGCACGCTCACCAGCATGCCCTGGCGGAAATTGCCCACGGACGGCACGAAGATCGGCCGCTGGGACAGGCCGCTGAACCGCTGCAGCTCCGGCACGTGCTTGTGGGCGAAGCCGAGGCCGTAGAGCAGGAACGGCGCCGCGCTGCCCCGCTCGTAATCCTCGATCATGCCCTTGCCGCCGCCGCTATAGCCGCTGACCGCGTTGACGCTGATCGGGAAATCCGCCGGGATGAGGCCGGTCTCGACCAGGGGGCGCAGGAGTGCGATGCCGCCGGTCGGGTAGCAGCCGGGATTGGCCACGCGCCGGGCGCGGGCCACGGCGGCGCCCTGCTCCCGGGTCATCTCCGGGAAGCCGTAGGTCCAGCCGGGGGCGACCCGGTGGGCGGTGCTGGCATCGAGGATGCGCGGGCCGCCGCCGGGCAGGCTGTCGGCCAGCGCCACCGTCTCCTTGGCGGCCTCGTCCGGCAGGCACAGGACCGCGAGGTCGACCTCGGCGAGCAGCGCCCGCTTGGCCTCGGGATCCTTCCGATGCTCGGGCGCGATGCTGCGCAGGGTGACGCGGCCGTCGCGCTCCAGGCGCTCGCGGATGCCGAGGCCGGTGGTGCCGGCCTCGCCATCGATGAACACGATGGGCCGCGTCGCTGCTTCGCTCGCCATGATCCGTCTCGCAGGCCAGAATCACACCCGGCCGTTACGCCCCGGAGGTGGCGCCTGCGGGCGGCGCTGTCAACGCCACGTCAGGTCGGCAGGCGGCCGTCGGGCGAGTAGCGGTCGATCGCCGAGGGTAGCTCGCGGGACAGGCGCGCCAGGAGCGCCGCCCGGCTGAGCCCGGTCTGCTGGGTCAGGTGGTCGAGGGTCTCGGGGCCGATGGCGCGCTCGAGATCGGTCTCGGGGATGTCGCGGTTGGTGCCGTGATTGATCCACGAGGTCGCGGTCTCGCCGTGCCCGCCCTTGGTGAAGTGATCGACCAGCTCGCTGAGGCCGTTGGCGATCAGGCCGCCGACCCCGGCCGAACCGGCGCCGCCCAGCAAGCCCCCGAGACGGGCGAAATTGTCGGTCCCGGTGCTCGCGCTCGCGGGATTCGGCACGGACGGGACCGGGGACGGGCTGGTCCCGTGATCGTGGCCCTTCAGCAGCTCGGCGAGCTTGTCGCGGTTCTGGTAGCCGGCCAAAGCCAGCAAGCCCAGCAACGCGGTCATCGAGGGGTAACCCTTGCTCATGGCGTGTCCTCTCTGGTGTCCGCCTGTCTGGCCTGAGGTGCGGACCCCGGTCGGCGGATCACCCCGGGGCCTGCGCGCTGTGTCAGCGGGGGCGGCGCGACGGAGCCGCGGACCGGCCGGCGACGCGGCGGCTGACATAGGCGATCAGCTTCGGCAGGACGAAGATGGTGAGCAGCTTGCGGATCATCGGTGTTCTCCGTGGTTGTCGGCGGCGGGAGCGGCCGGGCGGACGCTCCCGGGGTTCACGTCACGTCGGGCGGGTCATTTCCTGCCGGCGACGGAGTCGACGACGCTCTTCACGCCGTCTTTGGCCTCGCCGACCGTGCGCTGGCCCTCGCCCTTGAGTTCTTGCGCCTTGCCCTCGACCACGAGCTTGTCGTTGCCCGTGGCCTTGCCGGCGGCCTGCTTGACGTTGCCCACGGCCTCGTTGGCCAGGCCCTTCAGCTTGTCGGTGGTGCTGCTCATCGTGGCGCTCCGGTTGGGGTGGAAGGTGGATCCTGAGGACCCCCGCGCCGGGCGCGGGGGTCGCGGGGATCAGGCGCGGCGGGTGCCGTAGGACTCGGTCAGGGTCTCGACCTTCGGGGCGCCGAGGCGGCCGCCCAGGAAGGCGGCGATCGCGCCCAGGATCAGCGCGAGGGCGGCGTAGAAGGCGCCCTGCGTGGCGGCCGACTTCGCCGCGACGGCCGCGGCCTCGGCCTTCTGCTTGGCGGTGGCGACCGCTTGGTCGTACTGCTTCTGGTAGTCCTGGATCTGCTGCTTGGCCTGGTCGACCGGGATGCCCTGCGCCTTGGCGAGCGCGTCCGCGGCCCGGGCCTCGGCTTGCTGCTTCTGGGCCGGATCACCGGTCAGAACCGCGCGCACCGCCGCCACGGCCGCATCGCGCGCCGCCTGCGGGTCCTGGCCCTGCGCCTGCTGGCGCACGGTCTGCTCGATCCCGTCGATCGGGTTCGAGATCTTCGACAGGGACGGCGCCGCCGCCTGGGCCGCCGTCTGCACGGTGCCGCCGACGAGGTTGCCGGCGCCGCCGAGCGTGGTGGCCACGCCGTTGAAGGCGCCGCCGACGATCCCGCCGACCGCCGAGGTCAGGAGGTAGAGGACGACCAGGGTGGTCACCGACCAGGAGACCAGCCCGTGCAGGCCGGCGGCGCCGCCCACGGGCTTGCCCGAGAGCCGCCCGGCCAGGAATCCGCCGATCAGCGAGGCGACGATGCCGGAGGCCACGAACCAGATCCCGGCGCTCATCGACAGGGTCGAGGCGGCCGGATTGTCGGCGGTGTCCATGCCGACGCTGGACAGCCCGATGCCGACGCCGAGCAGGTTGAGGATCACCTGCGCCACCAGCGCCGTGGTGGCGCCCGCGAAGATCGCACCCCACGACACTTGGTGGTGGAGGACGGTGCGCGTGTCGCTCGTATGGGCGAGCGGCGCGGTCGAGAGGCTGGGGGAAGCGGTCACTGTGGGACTCCTGGTCGTCGTGAGAGAGTGGCCGGCGCTCAGCGGCGGCGGGCGTGCATCAGCAGGGCGAGGCCGTAGCCGACGGCGCCGGCGATCAGCAGCGCGACGATCGGGCTCTCCTCGACCTGCTGGGCTACGACGCGGGTGCCCCGGCGGGCGTAGTCGCCGGCATGTTCGTAGGCGTCCTCGGCGTAGTGGCCGGCCTCGTCGGCGACGTGCCGGACGGTGTCCTTGGCCTGGCCGTAGAGGTTCTCGGCCGAGCCCTGCGCCTCGCGGAAACGGCCTTCGACCGAGTCGCTCTTCGAGCCGGTGATGTCGCCCACGGCGCCCTGCGCCTTGCCGACGAACTCCTTGGCGGCTCCCGTCACGCGATCCGTATCAACCATGGTGTCTCTCCTGTCTGAGTGTTCTGGACTGGTGCGGTGGGTGTGCGCCGCTCGGCCCGGTCGACGCGTGGTGCGAGATCCCGGGTTTCGCGTCGGACTTCTGCGAAGAGTACGGAGCCCAGTCCTTCGCGGCGTCGCCGGTCGATGGGCCGATGGCTCTGGTGGGTGAACCCGGCACCGGACCGGGGGTTGCCCCGGGACGGTCTCGACTTCGAAATTCACGTTTCTCGCGGTCTCGTCTTGGCTAAGCCGCAGATGGGGTCTAGTTTTTTCAGATCAATGGTACATTCGTACCGGTATTTTCCGACTTATGTACTAGCTTCCCGCGTGGTGAAGCCGTTGTCCCGGCCCCAGACGATCACCTCGGTGCGCTTGTGGACCCCGAGCTTGCGGTAAAGGGCGGCGGCGTGGTTGCGCACGGTGTTGCGCGACAGGTTCAGCCGCTTGGCGATGGCCTCGTCGGACAGGCCGGCGCAGACCAGGCCGAGGATCTGGCGCTCCCGGACCGTGAGGCTCTGCACACCCTCGTCGGCGCTGTCGCGCCCGGGATGCCGGAGGCCGGCGAGCTTCTCGATCAGGCCGCGGCTGAACCACGAGGTGTCGGCCATCACGGTCTCGATCGCGGTGAACAGCTCGCGCTCCGAGCGCTTGCGCTCGGTGATGTCCTGGAGCACCGCCAGGACGTAATCGTCCTCGCCGATCACCACCCGCTCGGCCGAGACGAGGCAGTCGATCTCGGTCCCGTCCTCGTGTCGCATGCAGGTCTCGAGGCCGAGCACGTAGCCGGCGCGCCGGACCGTGGCCTCGAACTTCGCCCGGGCGGCATCCGAGATCCACAGGCCCATCTCCTCAGCGGAGCGCCCGACGGCCTTGTCCTGGCCGTAGCCGAAGATCCGCGGGAAGGCCTCGTTGACCGCCGTGACGGTGAAGCCGTCGGCCCGGGCCAGCAGCGTCGGCACCGGCGTCATGCGGAACGCGGTGGCGAAGCGCGACTCGCTCTGGCGCAGGGAGGTCTCCGCCTTCTTGCGCAGCTCCAGATCCGCGAAGGTGAAGAGCATGCACGGCTCCTCGCCCATCTCGATCGGCTGGCCGGCCACGATGACGAAGCGGGAGCCGCCATCCGGCAGACGCAGGCAGGCCTCCATCTGCGGGACGGTCTGGCCGGCATTGAGCCGCGTCACGGCGAGCTCGCGCTGCTTGGCCTCGGCCAGCACGTCGACCTCGTAGACGCTGCGCCCGATCACCCCGTCGCGGGTGTAGCCGGTCATCTCCAGGAAGCCGGCATTGACCTTGACGTGGCGCAGGTCGGACAGCCGGGTGATCACGGCCGGCGCCGGGTTGGCATTGAAGGTCTTCTCGAACCGCTCCTCGGCCTCGAATTGCGGCGTGACGTTCTGCAGGATCAGCGCGAGGCAGCTCGGCTGCCCGGCCCGGTCGGTGGCGACCAGGCTGCGCAGGGAATGGACGAAGGCGACGTCCGGCCGGTCGGTGCGCACCACCTCGACGATGACGTCGTGGAAGGTCTCGCCCCGGACCACCCGCTCGATCGGGTAATGCTCGGGCGGCCGGTTGTTGCGGTAGCGGACGGAGAACCGGTCCCGGTAGGCGTCGACGGTCTCGCCGAGCTCCTCCAGGCTCTCGGCCCCGTGCATGGCCAGGGCGGCGTCGTTGGCCCAGGTGATCGTCTGGTCCGGCTCGACCAGGATCACGCCCTCGGTCAGGCCGGCGATGATCTGCCTCAGCTCGTGTCTGTCGACGCCCGCGGTCACGGTGGTTCGTCTGCTCCGCCTGATGCGACCCGGACTGGATCGGCGGCGGGTAACAGGCGACGGGACCGGATGTTCCCTTGTGCGCAATCGGTCTGCTGGTATATTTTACTTAGGTCAGTAATCGGGTGTCGTGGTGCGGGGGCTTTTGGTCCCGGCTCCGATCATCCGGTCCCGCGCCGTCATCGCGCGCATCGCGAAACGACCCGGCCTGGCGGGCCCTCTCCGGATGCGGCGGATCCCTGTGTCGCTCCGGGCGTGCGAGGACGGTCGGGCTGCGACGACCCTTCAGGCGGCCGGAAACCGATGGTGCTACGGCGCTGCGCCGGCCAGCAAGCTCTGCAGCGCCCCGAAAGCCCGCTTGGCGACGGCCTCGGGCGGCTCATGCGCGAGCCGGTCGTTGAAGACCTCCAGCCCGACCGGCCCGCGATAGCCGATCGCGGCGAGCTTCCCGACGAGGCTGGCCAGCGGCAGGCGCCCCTCGCCCGGGAGGAGGCGCGCGTGGCGGGCGACCGCGCGGTAATCCGACGGCTGAACCGGGTCGGCGACATCGCAGACCTGCACCAGGAAGATCCGCTCGGGCGGCACGTCGCCGAGGATGGCCGGCGTCTCGCCGCGGACGAAGAGGTGGTAGCTGTCGACCACCAGGCCGGCATGGTGCGGGTCGAGCTCGCGGATCGTCGCCCAGGCCTGGACCAGCGACGGGTTGACCGTGCTCCAGGCCATGCCCTCGTAGGCGATCCGGAGGCCCCGGCGGCGGGCCTCGTCCACCAGCCAGACCAGATCCTCGGTGATGCGGGCCGGATCGCAGTCCGGGTCCGTGGAGGCCGGCACGAGCAGCGTCCCGGCGCCTAGAGCCGCCGCGGTGTCGAGCAGGGTCAGCGCCTCGTCCCGCTTGGCGGCGCGGGCGTCGCCGGGAGCCCCGTCGAAATCGAGCAGCACCTGGTAGTCGGTGAGGCCGAGGCCGAGGGCGGCGACGCGGGCGCGCAGGCCCGCCGCCCCGTCCTCGGCGCGCTCCACGTCGGTGGACCAGAGCTCGACCTGATCGAAGCCCGCGGCCCGGGCGGCGCGCAGCTTCTCCTCGGGCGATCCGCCCAGCAGCACGGTGTTGACGAAGCGGGGTCCCGGCAGCGGCGCCGCCGCGGAGGCGCGCCCGACGGCAAGGCCGAGACCGATGGCGAGGGCACGGCGTCTGTTCATCCGGATCAAGGCTCCAGGCGTGGCCGACGGCGTCGATGACGGACCGCCGATCTGCCACGTCGATCTGGCCTGGAGCTGAGCCAACCCCGACCGCTGGCCGCCGAACCCCGCCACGCGGCCCGTGGCCGGCCAACGAAAAAGGGCGGCTCCCGCAGGAACCGCCCGTCTTCGAATCGTCGATGAAGCCGCGGATCAGCGCTTCGAGAACTGGAAGCTGCGGCGCGCCTTCTTGCGGCCGTACTTCTTGCGCTCGACGACGCGGGCGTCGCGGGTGAGGAAGCCCTCACGCTTGAGCGGGGCGCGCAGCTCCGGCTCGTAGTATGTCAGCGCCTTCGAGAGGCCGTGGCGCACGGCGCCGGCCTGACCCGAGAGACCGCCGCCGGCGACCGTGACGTTGATGTCGTACTGGTCGACGCGGTTGGCGATCTCCAGCGGCTGGCGCAGGATCATGCGCAGCACCGGACGGGCGAAGTAGACCTCGACCGGGCGCTTGTTGATCGTGACCGTGCCCTTGCCGGGCTTGATCCAGACGCGGGCGACCGCGTCCTTGCGCTTGCCGGTGGCGTAGGCGCGGCCCTGGGCGTCCAGCTTCTGGACGTGGACGGGGGCCTCGTTGGCGGGGTCGACCGCGCCGGTATTCGCCCGGTTGAGGTCGGCGAGGGACTGCAGGGTCGCCATGATCAAGCGCTCACGTTCTTGCGGTTGAGGGCGCCGACGTCGAGCGCCTGCGGCTGCTGGGCGACGTGCGGGTGCTCGGCGCCCTTGTAGACGCGGAGGTTGCCGAGGATCTGCCGGAAGAGCGGGCCGCGGGGCAGCATGCGCTCGACGGCCTTCTCGACGACGCGCTCGGGGAAGCGCCCTTCGAGGATGAACTTGGCCGTACGCTCCTTGATACCGCCCGGGTAGCCGGTGTGGTAGTAGTAGCGCTTCTGGACGTACTTGCGGCCGGTGAACTTCACCTTGTCCGCGTTGACGACAATGACGTGGTCACCGCAATCGACGTGGGGCGTGTAGGCGGCCTTGTGCTTGCCGCGCAGGCGCATGGCGACGATCGAGGCGAGACGGCCGACGACGAGGCCCTCCGCGTCGATCACGATCCACTTCTTGTCGACCTCGGCGGGTTTCAGCGAGGTGGTCTTCATGGCGAGATCCCAGGGTTCCGACGCGACGGGCACCGACGGATCGGGGCGCCGACAGCATCGGGGTGCCGAAAAACGAGCCGCCGCGTGGGGGGCACGCGGCGGCGACGGCCGGTGGATAGCCGGGTGCGCCCGGAACGTCAACCGGGAAAATCGAAATCTTGAAAACGCATTCTATCCGAGAGGTTTAGCGTTGGCGGTATCATGATACCGCGTCGGTCAGTCCGGGCGCTTGCCCCGCTCGGCGATGGTGAGCCGCTGGACGCCCCGGCCGGCCAGCACCGGCTTCTTCGCGCTGAGGATGCGCGAATTCACCCCCGTCCAGCCGATCTCCCCCGAGAGCCGGCCGTACTCGATCTTCGGGCAGCGGTTCATGATCACCGTAAGCCCCCGCGCCTCAGCCCGGGCGGCCGCCGCGTCCTCGCGCACGCCGAGCTGCATCCAGATCACCTTGGGCAGCGGATCGAGGGCGAGCGCCTCGTCCACGAGCGGGCCCGCGGCGGCGGAATTGCGGAAGATCTCGACCATGTCGATCGGCTCCGGGATGTCGGCGAGGGAGGCCACCACCCGCCGCCCGAGCAGGTCCTGCCCGGCGAGCCCCGGATTGACCGGGGTGACCGCGTAGCCCCGGTCGATCAGGTATTTCAGCACGATCCAGCTCGGGCGGGCTGGGTTCGCGGAGGCGCCGACCAGCGCGATCGTGCGCGTGTCGTTCAGGATCTTGCGGATCTGCGCCTCGGGATAGCGCGCGTGCCGGGCAGCGAAGTCCGGCCCCGGCGCGTCCGATGGTGGCGTCCCTTGGCCGTCATTGGTCTGGTGCATGCCCGCCACTCCCGCCGTACCATACGATGTCCTGCTGACGGGCTCGGCCTATCGACCCGCGCCGTCATCGTGAGCGCGGCGAAGCGACCCTGGGACCACGCGACGGTCTGGGATCGCGCGCTGCCCTGGGTTGCTTCGCTGCGCTCACGATGACGGTGAGAGCGCAGCGAGTCCGTCAACGGGAAGCTGCATCATCGCTGAGCCGGTGGCCTTGCGGAAGGGCTCTGTCAGAGCCGCCAGACCGTGTGCCCCAGCGCCCGGAACGCGTCCGGATCGTAGAGCGACTTCACGTCCACGATCAGGCCCCCGGGCCTGAGCCGGGCGGCGATCTCCGCCGGGGTCAGCGCGGCATAGTCTTGGTGCGGCACCGCCACGACCACGGCGTCGACCCGATCGGGCAGGTCGGCCCAGTCGACCAGATCGATGCCGTACTCGGCCCGGGCCTCGTCCTTGCGGGCGCGGGGATCGTGGACCGAGACGGCGCAGCCGAACTCGGCCAGCTCCCGGACCAGGTCGGCGACCTTGGAATTGCGCAGGTCGGCGCAATTCTCCTTGAAGGTCAAGCCGAGCACGATGACCTTCGCACCCCCGGCGCTGCCGCCCTCGTGTGCCCTCTGCCGGACGATCAGCTTGATGGTCTTGCGGGCGACATGGGCGGCCATGCTGTCGTTGATCCGCCGCCCGGCCAGGATCACCTGCGGGTGGTGGCCGACCATCGCGGCCTTGTGGGTCAGGTAATAGGGGTCGACCCCGATGCAGTGGCCGCCGACCAGCCCCGGGCGGAACGGCAGGAAATTCCACTTGGTGCCGGCGGCCCGCAGCACCTCCAGGGTGTCGAGGTCGAGCTTGTCGAAGATCTGCGACAGCTCGTTCATCAGCGCGATGTTCAGGTCGCGCTGGGTGTTCTCGATGACCTTGGCGGCCTCCGCGACCCGGATCGACGAGGTCGCGTGGATCCCGGCCTCGATGATCGTCCCGTAGAGCGCGGTGAGCCGTTCCAGTGTTTTTGGGGTGTCGCCGGCCACGATCTTCACGACCTTGGCGAGGCTGTGCTCCCGGTCGCCGGGATTGATCCGCTCGGGCGAGTAGCCGACCCAGAACTCCGCCTTCCAGCGCAGGCCGGAATGCTGCTCCAGCACGGGGATGCAGACCTCCTCGGTGGCGCCGGGATAGACCGTGGATTCGAACACCACGATCGCCCCACGCCGCATGTGCCGCCCGACCAGCGCCGAGGCCTCGATGAGCAGGCTGAAATCCGGGCTCTGGGCGTCGTCCACCGGGGTCGGCACCGTGACGATGATCACGTCGGCCTCCGACAGGGCGGTCGGGTCGTCGGTGATCGCCAGATGGGTCGCGGCCCGGAACGCGGCCGGCTCGATCTCCCCGGCCGGGTCGATCCCGTCTCGGTAGGCCGCGACCTTGGCGGGGGCGTGCTCGTAGCCGATCGTGCGCAGGCCCTGCCCGAAGGCCAGGGCGAGGGGGAGCCCGACATAACCGAGGCCGACGATGGCCAGGCAGGTCGTTTCGGAAGGGGTGACGTCCATCGGTGATGCCGTGCGGGGCGCGTGCCGCCCGGACGGGGTCATACCCGCTCGCGGCGGGTTTCGGTATGCGGGGGCATATCGTCCGCCGCCACCCGCCCCCGGACATGACGATGTTGACACATCGGCGTGTGCAAGGCGCGACAAGCCCCCTCTCCCGCACGGGAGAGGGGACCCGCGCTGCATCCGGAATCCTATGGATCCGGTCGCCCGCGCTGGGAGAGGGAAACGCCCACGCGTGCCCGGCGACCGCCCTCACCCCACCGACATCCGCAGCGGCGGCTCCACCTCCGGGGGGAGCGGCGAGACGTAGCCGGCGGCGCCGACCCGGCGGGCGAGGTCGGCCTTGGCGGCCTCGCGCAGGGCCGGATCGGTGAGCGCCAGGGCACCGGTGGCGGCCATCGCCTTGGCGACCTGGACCATCGCCTTGTGGGCGGCCGGGCTGCGCCCCTGGGCCACCACCTGCCAGGTGTGGAACGGCGTGCCCACCGCCACCGTCGGTGCGTGGGCCTGGACGGTCGGCACCACCCAGCTCACGTCGCCGACATCGGTGGAGCCCACCGCCGGGTTGCGCGGGGCGTCGAGCGGCACCAGGAAATCGGCGAGCGGCGCCTCGGTGCGCGGCAGCCCGATGGCGCGAAACACGGCATCGATGTCGCCGTCGCTGAGCGTGGACCGGATCTCAGTGGCGAAGGCCCGGTCGGCCGCGTCGAAATGCGGGGGGCCGAGCTCCTCCATGACCCCGTGGAGCGCCCGCTCCAGCGGATCGTTGCCCAGGAGGTTCGACACGGCGCTGACGATCTGCACCTCGACGCTGGTCTCGGTCATGAGCGCGGCGCCCTCGGCCACCTTCTTCACCCGCTCGACCAGGGCGAGCATCCCCGGCAGGTCCCGCGCCCGGATCGAGTAGCGCACCTTCGCGCTCGCCTGGACGACGTTGGGGGCGATGCCGCCGGCGTCGAGATAGGCGTAGTGCACCCGGGCGTCGGAGGGCATGTGCTCGCGCATGTAGTTCACGCCGACGCTCATCAGCTCCACCGCGTCCAGCGCCGAGCGGCCGAGATGCGGCCCGGCCGCCGCATGGGCGGTCCGGCCGGTGAAGATGAAGTCCGCCCGGGTGTTGGCGAGCGCCACCGGGGGCGCCACCTCCCAGAAGCTGCTCGGGTGCCAGGAGATCGCGATGTCGGCATCCGCGAAGGCGCCCGCCCGGACTAGGAACGCCTTGGCGGCCCCGCCCTCCTCAGCCGGGCAGCCGTAATAGCGCACGCGGCCGGGCGTGCCGGTCTCGGCGAGCCAGTCCTTCACGGCGGTGGCGGCCAGCAAAGCCGCCGCCCCGAGCAGGTTGTGGCCGCAGCCATGGCCGTGGCCGCCGGCCTCCACCGGCCGGTGCTCGGCGACGCCCGCCTCCTGCGACAGGCCCGGCAGCGCGTCGTACTCGCCCAGGAAGGCGATGACCGGACCACCCTCCCCGGCCTCGCCCATCACCGCGGTGGGGATGCCGGCGACCTGCTCGGTGACGCGGAAGCCCTGGTGGCGCAGCTCCGCCGCGTGCTGGGCGCAGGAGCGCGTTTCCGTGTAGCAGACCTCCGGCATGCCCCAGACGCGCTCCGAGAGGGCGATCAGCCGCTCCTTCTGTGCGTCCACGTGACGCCACACGGTGTTGCGGTTGTCCATCAGGTCGTCTCCGGGAGAGCCGCGAGGGGGGCGCACCACCATAAGGAGTGCGGCGCCCTGCGTGTCATGCGCCGTCATGCAGGCCCGGGGCCAAGCTGCCGAGCCCCGGCGACGACGTTTCGCCCCAAGCGTAACTGGCGCGCCCCTTGCCAAGAGCCTTGCGAAAGCCGCACCCACAAGGATGCTGTGCGGGTCGCGGCGACAATCAGGGATCGATGCATGGACGAGCGGGATCTGCGCGGGCTCATCGGGCGGGTGAAGTCCGGGGACCTGTCACGGCGCAGCTTCGTGCAGCGGATGCTGGCGGTCGGGCTCTCCGCGCCGCTGGCCGGGCTGATGCTGGCCGAGAACGGGGTGGCGATGGCCGCCGATCTCCGGGCCGCCTACAAGCCGACCAAGGCCGGTGGCGGCGGCGCGCTGCGCCTGCTCTGGTGGCAGGCGCCGACCCTGATCAACCCGCATTTCGCCATCGGCACCAAGGACCAGGAGGCCTCGCGGATCTTCTACGAGCCGCTGGCGGCCTGGGACGCGGACGGCAACCTCGTGCCGGTGCTCGCCGCCGAGATCCCGTCCAAGGAGAATGGCGGGCTGGCCGCCGACGGCCGCTCGGTGGTCTGGAAGATCAAGCCCGGTGTGGTGTGGCACGATGGCAAGCCGCTCACGGCCGACGACCTCGTCTTCACCTGGGCGTATGCCCGCGACCCGGCCACCGCCGCGGTGACGATCGGCTCCTACAAGGATTGCAAGGTCGAGAAGATCGACGACCTCAGCGTACGGATCCTGTTCGACAAGCCGACGCCGTACTGGAGTGATGCCTTCGTGGGCACCGTGGGCATGATCCTGCCCAAGCACCTGTTCGCCGCCTATACGGGCGCCAAGTCCCGGGAGGCGCCCCAGAACCTCGCGCCGGTGGGCACCGGCCCGTACCGGTTCCTCGAATTCCGGCCCGGCGACATCGTCCGCGGCGAGCGCAACCCGACCTACCACCTGCCGAACCGGCCGTATTTCGATAGCATCGAGATGAAGGGCGGCGGCGACGCCGTCTCGGCGGCCCGGGCCGTGCTCCAGACCGGCGAGTACGACTACGCCTGGAACCTGCTCGTCGAGGACGAGGTGCTCAAGCGCCTGGAGACCGGCGGCAAGGGCCGGGTCGACGTCGTCTACGGCGGCAAGCTCGAATTCCTGCTGCTCAACACCACGGACCCGAACGTCGAGGTCGACGGCGAGCGCTCCTCGCTCAAGACCAAGCACCCGGCCTTCTCCGACCCGAAGGTTTGCCGGGCGATGAGCCTGCTGGTCGATCGCAAGTCGATCCAGGACTACATCTACGGCCGCACCGGCCGGGCCACGGCCAATTCGGTGAACGGCCCGGAGCGCTTCGTCTCGAAGAACACGAGCTTCGCGTTCGATCCGGCCAAGGCCAACGCGCTCCTCGACGAGGCCGGCTGGGCGAAGGGCTCCGACGGCATCCGGGCCAAGGACGGCAAGCGCCTGAAGCTGCTGTTCCAGACCTCGATCAACGCCCCGCGCCAGAAGACCCAGGCGATCATCAAGCAGGCCGCCGCCAAGGCCGGCATCGAGATCGAGCTGAAATCGATCACCGGCTCGGTGTTCTTCTCCTCCGATACCGCCAACCCGGACACGTTCCCGCATTTCTACGCGGACATGGAGATGTACGCGTTCAGCATGACCCAGGCCGATCCGTCGATCTGGCTGCTCCAGTACGTCTCCTGGGAGGCCGCCACCAAGGAGAACAAGTGGCAGGGCCGCAACATCGCCCGCTGGCGCAACGCCGAGTACGACGCGGCCTACAACGCCGCCCAGTCCGAGCTCGACCCGGTCAAGCGCGCCGCCCTGCTGATCAGGGCCAACGACCTCGCAGTCTCGGAGAACATCCTGCCGCTGATCCACCGGGCCGAGGTCTCGGGTGTGTCCGCCAAGCTGGTGGCGCCGCGCAGCGGCTGGGACAACGACCTGTCGTTCCTGCCCGAATGGAGCCGGGAGGCCTGAGCGGGAGTCGCGCACCATGGGCGCCTACATCCTGCGCAGGCTGCTGATCGCGATCCCGAGCCTGCTCGGGATCAGCCTGATCCTGTTCGTCGTCCTGGCGCTCGCGCCGGGCGATCCGTTCGGCGAGCTCGCCGCCAACCCGAACGTGCCCCCGGAGGTGCGCGCGGCCCTGCGGCTGAAGTTCGGCCTCGATGACCCGATCTTCACCCGCTACCTGCGCTGGCTCTGGGCGATGCTGCACGGGGATTGGGGGTTCTCCTTCGCCAGCCGGGTCAACGTCGACACGCTGATCCTGCAGCGGCTGCCCACGACCCTGTTCGTGGTCGGCTCCTCGCAGATCCTGGCGCTGCTGGTGGCGGTCCCGGTCGGCCTCTACGCCGCCCGCCGGCCCTACTCGCTGGCCGACCAGGTCGCCAACACCCTGGCCTTCGTCGGCTTCTCGCTGCCGACCTTCTTCACCGGCCTGCTGTTCATCCTGCTGTTCTCGATCAAGCTCGGCTGGCTGCCCTTCGTCTACCAGGCTGACCTGCCCGGCACCGGCCTGGCCTGGGCCTGGGAGAACATCCGCCAGGCGATCATGCCGGTGGCGGTGCTGGGCTTTTTCCAGGCCGCCTCCTACACCCGCTACGTGCGCGCCTCGGCGCTGGACGTCGCCCGCCTCGACTACGTCACCACCGCCCGGGCCAAGGGGCTCACCGAGGGCACGGTCACCCGCCGGCACATCGCCCGCAACGCCCTGATCCCGGTGGTGACGCTCGTCGCCCTCCAGATCCCGGCGGTGTTCGGCGGCGCCATCGTCACCGAGCAGATCTTCCGGATCCCCGGTATCGGCTCCCTGCTGATCGACGCGATGCTGGCCAACGACACCCCGGTGGTGATGGCCGTGACCTTCGTGTTCGCCGGCCTCGTCGTCCTGTTCAACCTCGTCGCGGACCTGCTCTATGGCTGGCTCGACCCTCGCATCGCCCTCCGTTGAGGCGCCTCCCCTCGCCCGCGCCCCGGCCTCGCCCGGGCGGGAGACCTGGCGGCGGTTCCGCCGGCACCGGCTGGCGCTGGCGAGCGTCGCCGTGCTGGCGGTGCTGGTCGGCGGCGTGCTGTTCGGCGGCCTGATCTGGCCGCTCGCCATCGACGACATCGACTTCTCGGCGCAGCTCCAGGGGCCGTCCTGGGCGCACCCGTTCGGCACCGACGATCTCGGCCAGGACCTGCTCGCCCGGATGATCTATGGCGGCCGGATCTCGCTGGCGGTGGGCTTCGCCGCCATGGCGGTAGCGAGCCTGATCGGGGTCGTCGTCGGGGCGCTCGCCGGCATGTCGCGCCGGATGCTCGACCCGGCGCTGATGTGGCTGACCGACCTGTTCCTGTCCCTGCCGCAGCTGCCCTTGCTGCTGCTGGTGATCTACCTGTTCCGCGACAGCCTGAAGGCCGTGTTCGGGGTCCAGGGCGGCGTCTTCCTCATGATCGTCGCGGTGATCGGGGGCTTACGCTGGATGCCGGTCGCCCGGCTGGTGCGGGCGCAGTTCCTGACCCTGCGCGAGAAGGAGTTCGTGGAGGCGGCGCGCTCGCAGGGCGCCACCACCGGGCACCTCGTGCGCCGCCACATCCTGCCGAACGCGCTCGGGCCGGTGATCGTGGCCGCCTCGATCGAGGTCTCGGCGGCGATCATCGCGGAATCGACCCTCTCGTTCCTGGGCCTCGGCTTCCCCCCGGACATCCCGACCTGGGGCCGGCTGCTGTTCGACGCCAAGGACCATCTCGACGTCGCCCCCCACTGGGCTTTGTTCCCCGGCGGCGCGATCTTCCTGACGGTTCTGTCGATCAACTTCATCGGCGACGGCCTGCGCGACGCCCTCGACCCGCGGCGGGTTCTCTGAAGTGGTGCGGCCCGCTTCGGGATCTCCCACCCGACCCCCTCATCCTGAGGTGCCCGGCGATCACAGATCGCTGGGCCTCGAAGGAGGCCTCCAGCCAGCCGCGCGATCCCTGGAGGGCTCCTTCGAGGCCTCCGCTGCGCTTCGGCACCTCAGGATGAGGTGGAGGGTCGGAGGTTCGTCGCTGCACGAAAACCGGACTGATCAGGAGTGACCCCCGTGACGGATCCGATCCTGTCGGTGCGCGACCTCACCGCCGCCTTCCGCTCCGACGGGCGCTGGCGCGAGGTCGTGCACGGCGTCTCGTTCGACATCGGCCCCCGGGAGACCGTGGCGCTGGTGGGCGAATCCGGCTCGGGCAAGAGCGTCAGCGCCATGTCGATCATGCGGCTCCTCGCCCGGGACGCGAGCCGCATCGGCGGCAGCGTGCGCTTCGAGGGCCGGGAACTGCTCGCCGCCTCCGAGGCCGAGATGCGCCGGGTCCGGGGCGATTCCATCGCCATGATCTTCCAGGAGCCGATGACCTCCCTGAACCCGGTCCTGACCGTCGGCTTTCAGATCGCCGAGGCGCTGATCCGGCACCGGGGCCTGTCTCGCTCTGCCGCCGAGGCCGAGGTGGTCCGGCTGCTCGACAAGGTCCGGATCCCGGGCGCCCGGTCGCGGATCCATCAATACCCGCACCTGTTCTCGGGGGGCATGCGCCAGCGGGTGATGATCGCCATGGCGCTGGCCTGCCGGCCCAAGCTGCTGATCGCCGACGAGCCGACCACGGCGCTCGACGTGACGATCCAGGCCCAGATCCTCGACCTGATCAAGAGCCTCCAGGACGAGGAGGGCATGTCGGTCCTGTTCATCACCCACGACATGGGCGTGGTCGCCGAGATCGCCGACCGCACGGTGGTGATGTATCGCGGCCGCGCCGTGGAGGCCGGCCCCACCGCCCGGATCTTCTCCGCGCCCGAGGATCCCTACACCCGGGCCCTGCTCGCCGCCGTGCCGCGGCTCGGCGCCATGGCGGGCCGGGCCCGGCCGATGCGCTTTCCCGTGATCGACCGCGCCACCGGCGTCGCCGAGCCCACCCCTGAGACCCCCGACACCGTCCGGGCCGCCGAGCGTCCGGTCCTGGAGGTGCGGGACCTGACCACCCGGTTCGAGATCCACTCCGGCCTGTTCGGCCGGGTGAGCGGCCGGGTCCACGCGGTGGAGCGGGTCTCGTTCAGCCTCGCGGCCGGCGAGACCCTGGCGCTGGTGGGCGAATCCGGCTGCGGCAAGTCCACCACCGGCCGCTCGATCCTGCGCCTGGTCGATCCCCTCTCCGGCTCGGTCCTGCTCGACGGCGAGGACATCGCCGGCCTTGACGCCAAAACCCTGCGCACGCGCCGCCAGCGGATGCAGATGATCTTCCAGGACCCGTTCGCCAGCCTCGACCCGCGCATGAGCGTCGGCGCCGCGGTGGCCGAGCCCCTGCTGATCAACCGCCTCGCCACCGCTCGCGAGGCGCGGGAGCGGGCCGAGGCGCTGCTGACCCGGGTCGGGCTGCCGGCCGAGGCCGCCGGACGGTTCCCGCACGAATTCTCCGGCGGCCAGCGCCAGCGGATCTGCATCGCCCGGGCGCTGGCCCTGCGTCCCCGCCTGATCGTCGCCGACGAGGCGGTCTCGGCGCTCGACGTCTCGGTGAAGGCGCAGGTGGTCAACCTGATGCTCGACCTGCAGGCCGAGATGGGGCTCGCCTACCTGTTCATCTCCCACGACATGGCCGTGGTCGAGCGGGTGAGCCACCGGGTGGCGGTGATGTATCTCGGCGAGATCGTGGAGATCGGCCCGCGGGCCGCCGTGTTCGGCGACCCGCAGCATCCCTACACGAAGAAGCTGCTCGCCGCCGTCCCGGTCCCCGACCCGGCCCGCCGCCGGGACCGGCACGCCCTGCCGGACGACGAGATCCGCAGCCCCATCCGCGCGCCGGACTACGTCCCCCCGGAGCGCCTCTACCGGGAAGTCTCCCCGGGCCACGTCGTGCAGGATTGGGGGACGGATTGGGAGGTCACCACGACGCGGATCGCGGCGGCGTGACCCCGGGCCGGGGCGTCAGCGCCGGCGCAGCGCCCGCTTGACCCGGCTGTCCGCGTGCGGGTCGGCGTAGTGCAGCAGCGCAGTGGCGCGGATCGCGTCGGCATCGCACGGCTCGTTGGTGTGCAGCGAGCGGTAGCCCCAGAAGAAATACAGGTTTCCGGGCTTGAGCGAGAGCCGGATCATGCGCCGGCTCCCCCGCCGATAGGCTGCGTTCAAGAGCGCCTGCGAGAGCCGGTTGTCGACCAGCAGCTTGTCGACGAGGTTGCCGAGATAGGTCCGGCGGAGGCCGCGGGTGCTGGGGAGGATGATCAGCCGTCCGGGACTGCCGCGCTCGGGCACCACGATCGGGATCAGCGCCGTCAGGACGTAAGAATCGTAGTGGAAGCGCATCGAATGCGCCCGGGCGCCGCGGCCTGAGAGGCAGCGCAGGATCTGGTAGAACCCGACCTCCGGCGCGGGCTTGCCCACCGCCCGCGCGTAGATGCCCCGGCACAGGGCCACGAAATCCGGATCCTCGGGCAGGTCGGCCAGGAACGTCCCGCCGAGACGCTCGATCCCGGTGAACCCGACATACTCGCCGCCATTGGCCGCGATCGCATCGGCGGCGAAGGCTTGTGCGCCGCGCAACTCATCCGGCGCGACGTAATCCTCGATCACGGCGTAGCCGTTCGCGTCGATCTGCGCCGCCAGCGCACCGGCCAGGGTTCCGGACGGGTCTCGGCTGACGAAGTTCATGGAAGCGCCTCGATCGGACAGAACACTTCACAGGTTATTATGAGTGCAAGTTGTAGATTAACGGTGGTAAATACCACTTATGCGCGAAGGTCAAATGCAAAGAACAGGCAGGCTTGCGCTGTTCGAATGCATGCGGCGCTAGCCGACTGGGCGCCTATGCCGCGCGCCTAGCCCTTGGCCACGCACACGGTGATCGCGGAGGCGCCAGCGTACGGGCGGCCGGCCTTGGCGATCGCCTTGGCCGCCGTCTCGCAGGCGTCCTTGGTGTTGAACTCCACAGACCCGATCGCGGAGCCGGATCCGGCCAGCATGATGATCAGAATGTAGACCAATGCATCCTCCCACGTTCGAGGATGTCACCGACACCCCCGAGCGCCGCCCGCGCATCCCCTCCGGGCGGGTTGTCGGTCCCGTGACGAGCAGGACCGGGATGGGCTTCGCCAACCTGCTGATCGGGTTCGATTTTTGGCGGGTCATATGGCGGAGGGAGCGGGATTCGAACCCGCGATACGGTTTCCCGTATACACACTTTCCAGGCGTGCGCCTTCAACCACTCGGCCACCCCTCCGGCCGCGGACAGGGCGCCCGGGCGCGAGGCGCCGGGCGCGACCAGGGCCGCGCGGTGGGGTGCTGTTAGCCGGGTGCGCCGCTGGGCGCAAGGCGGCGGGGCGCGGGCGGGACGAAAACCGTCCCGCCCAGGCGTTTTACGCCTCGGGGTCGAGGTGGAAGTGCACGCTCTCCACGTTGGCGCGCTCGTAGGCCTGCATCACGTGCTGGTAAGAGCGCTCCATCTCGGTAGCGTCGTCGCCCGGGGTGTCCTCGGGCTTGAGCACGAACATCAGCAATGAGCGCCCGGTCACGTCGTAGCCGGTGCCGAACTTGAAGCTCTCCACGTCCTGGCTGTCGGGCAGATTGGTGTCGAGCAGCCGGGTCCAGGCGATGCCGTTGGGCGATTCGGGCAGGGTGAACGTCACCAGGTCGTGGTGGGCGTTGAACATGATCAGCAGCGTCGCGTCGCCGCCGCGGCGATGCAGGCCGGTGGCCTGGGCGCGGCCGTCAAGCTGGACTGCGAAGGCCTTCGCCCCCCCTTCGGACCAGTTCTCGCTGGCCATTTCGCCGCCGTCCGGGCGCAGCCAAGTGACGTCCTTGACCCCGAATTCCTCGTCGTACTGGCCGGTGAGGAAGCGTCCGCGGCTGAGGATCGGCAGGGCGTTGCGCAGGATGATCAGGCGCTGGGTGAACTCGGCCAGGTCCCGCTGCGCGTCGCCGATTGCCCCCCAGTCGAGCCAGGAGACCTCGTTGTCCTGGCAATAGGCGTTGTTGTTGCCGCCCTGGGTGCGGGCGAACTCGTCGCCGGCCAGCAGCATTGGCGTGCCGCGGGACAAGAACAGGGTCGCCAGCATGTTGCGCATCTGGCGCAGGCGCACCGCTTGGATCTCGGGATCGTCGGTCGGGCCCTCGACCCCGTAATTGTACGAGAGGTTGTGCGAGTGGCCGTCGCGGTTGCCCTCGCCGTTCGCCTCGTTGTGCTTCTCGTTGTAGGCAACCGTGTCGTGCAGGGTGAAGCCGTCATGGGCGGTGAGGAAGTTCACCGAGGCCCAGGGCTTGCGGCCGCGCTTGTTGAACTTGTCGGCCGAGCCCGAGACCCGCGCGGCGAGGTCCGGGAGCAGGCCGGGATCGCCCCGCCAATAGGCGCGCACGTCGTCGCGGAACCGGTCGTTCCACTCGGCCCAGCCGGGCGGGAAGCCGCCGACCTGATAGCCGCCGGGGCCGCAATCCCACGGCTCGGCGATCAGCTTGACGCCGTTGAGCACCGGGTCCTGCCGGCAGGTGTCGAGGAAGCCGCCGCCCTCGTCGAACCCGTAGGGCTCGCGGCCGAGGATCGTGGCGAGGTCGAACCGGAAGCCGTCGACCTTCATCTCGGTGGCCCAGTAGCGCAAGCTATCGGTCACCAGCTGCAGCACCCGCGGATGCGACAGGTTGAAGGTGTTCCCGGTGCCGGTGTCGTTGATGTAGTAGCGCGGCTCGCCCGGCATCAGCCGGTAGTAGGAGGCGTTGTCGACGCCCTTGAACGACAGGGTCGGGCCCTTTTCGTTGCCCTCGGCGGTGTGGTTGTAGACCACGTCGAGGATCACCTCGAGGCCGGCGCCGTGGAAGCGGGAGACCATCTCCTTGAACTCGGAGAAGGCGAAGTCCGGCACCGCCGCGTAGCGCCGGGCGGGGGTGAAGAACGAGATCGTGTTGTAGCCCCAGTAATTCACCAGGTTCTTCTGCTGCAGGTAATCGTCCTGCACGAAGGAATGCACCGGCAGCAGCTCCACCGAGGTGACGCCGAGGCTCTTGATGTAGTCGAGCACGTCCGGGGTGCCCAGCCCGGCATAGGTGCCGCGCAGCTTCTCCGGCACCCGTGGGTCGAGCTTGGTCATGCCCTTCACGTGGGCCTCGTAGAAGATCGTCTTCTCCCACGGCACGTTGGGCTTGCGGTGCCGGCCCCAGGTGAAGGCCGGGTCGATCACCCGCGAGCGGCGGTTGAACGGCGCGCTGTCGCGGTCGTCGAAGGTCAGGTCGTCGCCCGATTCCATCTTGTAGCCGAACAGGGCCGGGTTCCAGGTGATCGAGCCCACCAGTCCCTTGGCGTAGGGGTCGATCAGCAGCTTGTTGGGGTTGAACCGGTGGCCGGCCTTCGGCTCGTAGGGGCCGTGGACCCGGTAGCCGTAGATCGTGCCCGGGCGGGCATCCGGCAGGTAGCCGTGCCAGATCTCGTCGGTGTATTCGGGCAGCTCGATCCGCTCGATCTCCTGCTCACCCTGGTCGTCGAACAGGCAGAGTTCGACCTTGGTGGCGTGGGCCGAGAACAGGGCGAAGTTGACGCCCAGCCCGTCCCAGGTGGCGCCGAGCGGATAGGGTTGGCCTTCCTGGATGCGCGTGCGGGTCGCGCGGGACGAGCTTGTCGAACGGGTCGGGTCGGCCATGGGAGCTCCGGTGCTGGCAGCCCGGAACGCCGGCCGGCGCGCCGCAGGGCGCCTCGGCCGGTGATCCGGACTGCAACGCAAACGTCCCGGGCACAGCGAAGCTCCCGTCGGCGCGGGCGAATTTTTGCGGTGCGATTTCGGGGCCGGCGGGGCCCGCCTCAGTTCGCGTTCGGGGCCGGCGCGGTGAAGCTGCGGTCGAGCACCCGGCTCACGTCGAGCCGCTTGCCCAGGATGCCGTAGCGCGTGGCGCGATCGGACGCCGCCTGGATCTCCGCTACCACCCCGTCATCGATCCCGATCGGGCTGGATTGCTGGGCGTCATAGGCCGCGCGCAGCACATCCTCGGGCATCCGGGTCAGCGCGGCGGTGCTCCTGGCGTAGCTGTCGAGATGGTCGAGGGACCACAGCCGGGCCTTGTTCAGGCGTTCCAGCAGGTCCTGCACGGCGGCGCGCTTGGTGGCGCTGGCGCTGTCGGAGGCGACGATGACGGTGATGGTTGGCGTCAGGCCCTCGCCGTCGGCGATCACCCGGGCCTTGTCCTTCAGGGTCGCGAAGGAGACGTAGGGCTCCCACACCGCCCAGGCATCCACCGAGCCGGAGACCAGGGCGACCTTGGCGTCCACGGGGTTGAGGGCTGCGAAGGTGGCGTCCTCCAGCTTGATCCCCGCCGTCTCCAGGGTCGCGTCGATCAGGAACTGGCCCCAGCCGCCGCGGGTGCCGGCCAGGCGCTTGCCCTTGAGGTCGGCGGCCGAGCGGATCGGCGAATCCTGCCGCACCAGGATCGCCTGGCTCCGCGGGTCCGACCTGGTGCCGCCGATCGCCTTGATCGGGGCGCCGGCCGCGTAGGCGGTGAGCAGCGACAGGTCACCGGTATAGCCGACATCGAGGGCGCCGGCATTGAGCGCCTCCAGGATCGGCGCGGCGGCGGGAAATTCCGACCACGCGATGGTGTAGGGCAGGTCCGCCCCGTAGCCGGAGATCTCGAGCAGCGAGCGATTGCCGCCCTTCTGGTCGCCGACCCGCAGCACCACCGGCTCGGCCGCGCGCGACGGGACGGCGGACAGCGCGAGGGCGGCGGCGAGCCCGGCGGCCGCGCGCCGGCGGGTGAGCCGGGGGGCTTGGGAGCGGAGGGGCATGGGGCCTGTCGTGTTGCCCGGCGTCGCGCGCGCGCGGTCCAGCGGAGCGGCCAAGTCTAGGGAAGCGACCTGCGCGGACAAGGAAACGGTGATCCGTATTGGGTGCGCTTCGGGTGATGGTGTTTTGCGCGCTCGGCCCCCGCGAGAAGATCGGCCTCGTTGCCGGCCTTCGGTAGCCTAACCCCCGAAAGCATCCGTCAGATACGCCCGCACGAAGCCCGGCATCCGCGCTGCCTCGGGACCGCCGGGCCCGCGCGCCACGTGGATCCCGGCAAGCTCCGGCTCGGCCTCCCGGCGGTGATGGGCCGCGATCCGCGCGCACAGAGCCTCCGCCGGCTCCGGGAAGAGCACCGGGCGCAGGAAGGCCAACTGCCCCGCCCCGGCCAGCATCGCCCACTCCGTCGCGGCGCCCTCCGGCAGGGTGAGGCCGGTCTCCTCGGCGAGTTCCCGGGCGGCGCTGCCGGCGAGGTCGACCGCGTCGCCGCGCACGTCGTCGAGGTCCGGGGTGCCGCAGGGGAAGTAGAGCTGGCCGGCATTGGCCGTGTGGGCGCCCATCTCGCCGAGCAGCACGGCGCCGTCGGCGCTCCAGGGCACGATCGCCGCGAAGGCGTTGACCACGCCACCCTCCGCCCGCCCCCAATCCCGGTAGGCGATGAAGCTGGAATAACTCGTCGGAAACAGGTCGACCCGGGCGATCCCGGCCTCGACCGCGCAGGCGCAGCCGAGCAGCACGGTGCCGTCGAACATTCCGGGGCTGCGGGCGAGCCGCGCTTGCCAATGGTCGGCGATCGCTGCCGCGTTGTCCCGGGGAAACGGCCAGTCGTAATCCACGCGCCGGGCCGTGACGCCGGCGAGCCGGGTGATCCGGAAGCCCTCAGACACGCAAGGTCCCGTCCGACACGATCACGGCGGCGCCGCCGATCTCCACCGAGCGCAGGGCGCCGGAGTCCAGAGTGAGCTGGAGCGCGATATCGCTCGGCCGGCCCATGGCCTCGCCCTGGCGGATCGCCACGTCGTGGGTGCCCTCCCCCAGGGTCTCGAACTGCATCAGCACCCCCGCGAAGGCGGCGGCCGCCGAGCCGGTGGCCGGATCCTCCCGGACGCCGAGATGCGGCGCGAACATCCGCACCCGCCAGCTCTGGCCGGCGGCCTCGGGATCGGGGGCGTAGAGGTAGAGCCCGTCCGCGGCCTCGGGCCCCTGGGCGGGTTTTGCGGCGTCCAGCGCCGCCACCGTGGCGATGGGCACGCAGGTGAAGCTCGGGCCGACCCCGTGGCGGCTCGGGACGTGCCGGCCGGTGCCGATATCGCCGGGCTCCAGCCCGAGGAGCGGCGCCAGCACCGCCGGATCCGGCCCGTCGCCCAGGAATTCCGGCAGGGCCGGCAGCTTGAACCGCGCCCGCCCGCCGCTGCCGTCGGAGAAGGGCTCGACCACGCAGGGCACGATCCCGATCCGCTCCTCCAGGCCGAAGGCCCGGGCATCCCCCTGGGACGGCCCCTCCAAAGCCAGCAGCACGGCCGCGCCCACGGTGGGATGGCCGGCGAAGGGCAGCTCGTGCAGGGGCGTGAAGATCCGCAGCCGCGCCCGGTGGCGGGCCTCGCTCGGCGGCAGCACGAACACCGTCTCGGACAGGTTGAACTCCCCGGCGATCGCCTGCATCGCGGCCGTGTCGAGCCCCTCCGAGTCGAGCACCACGGCCAGCGGGTTGCCGGCGAGTTTTTGGTCGGTGAACACGTCGAGGGTGACGAAGCGGCGCGCCATCGTATCGGTCCTCAAGTCGCGCGCGCCCGGCCGTCTGGCGGCCGAGGCTCCCGCTTTGCTACGCTGTGCCGCCGACCGATCGACCCGAGGTCGGGCGGCGCGGTGCGGGAAGCCTAGCCGAGTGCGGCACCGCTTCCCAGGCCGGAGTGCCCTGCCCTGCGCGACGCCCCGC